>JAVFBZ010193481.1:0-14344 GCA_032466195.1 Katharina tunicata
CCTAGTCATAAGGAACATTTGTGCAAAGTATAAGCTTCTTCAAAGTCTTCGTTTAAAAGTTATGACCCGGACAAGGTGATGCGGACAGACGGACGGACAGACAGACAGTGCCATAACATAATACGTCCACTTCCTTCGAAAGTGGGCGTATAAAAACAAACGCAACGAAAAGTCGCACATGTGGTGAAATCCTGGCAAAGTTTTACCTGCTTGTCTCAATATATATCAGGGCTAATACAAGGCGATAAAAACAATTAAACTATATATCTAGCCGAAGTCCAGGGACTTAAATAAAGGCAAACCCTTGATTCTTGGAGTAATGCAATTAAATATGAATCGGACAGAACATGGAATCCAAAAGCTGGCTTAACGGAGACCTTTTCAGTGACAGCTTTGCAAAGATTAAGGAATCTGCACACCTTCAAGCCCAGAACAGGGTAGGTATAAGCAGGATGAGGGACACTTCTGAGTCTGTCAATAATTGATGACCATCTTATTATAGCTATCAGTAAGATCCTTCTTGCTCGAGCTAAATATGGTCCTGGTTCCACACTTAAATAAAAAACGCGGATTTCTTTTTAGCTGAAATGCTTCCAATCAAGTATCAGGGTTGTGTTTAGCATCATAGATAAACCTTGAAGCAGGAACTGTAGAACTCAAATAGATTCTGCTCTCTCAGAGGTAAACACATTGCTTGACAGGATTTTTCTTGAGTTGCGCCTCTTTGGCTGACAGACTTATTTTAACCTGCCATACTTAGCACTGGAGGAACAGTATCTTTCTAACAAAGGCAACATTAATGAATTTTTGTGGTTTTGTTAATTTCACTTTGTAATGTTGGAATACACCGCCACCATATAACACATATACAGTTGAGCACGACGTTAAACACCAATCAATCAATCCTTGAATTGGAATTTGAAGTTTCTAGAACCTATTTTTTTCGAGGCCTTGTTTGTCGATAATAAAGTTAACAGAATTCATAAATCCACAGATTATCCTAATTCATGGATGGTGATTCCCCACCCTGCCAAAAGCTTCTGAAGCCTTAAAGTAAGATCAATACAAAGAAACTCTGAAACACAGGTTGTTAGATCACATAAGTGTTTTAATGAACTCTCGCAACACGCATACAGGTATATTTAATTACTTAACACATCCTTTAATAACATATAATTCTTTTTTCCGATAAGACCAGCACATATCGTATGTGGCGTATATAGTCACTTGAAATACAAAGTGGGCCGACTGGCCGAGAAAGTCTTGCTTTTTTAAATACACTGTTCACTCGTACATTTCACAAAGCACAAACTTTATACATAAACTCGCTCACGCTCAAAGTAGCTTACAAAATGTATTAGTAAAATTATCACTTTAAATATCTATATACTCAAAATTTGCGGAACATTGTTCCAGCATATGGAACTTGTTAAGTGGTTCTATATATGTATGTTCTATCATTACAACAGGTGTACATTATCTAGCTCAGAACTTGCACTATTGCAAACAGCATGCTTCAGCATCACACATACATGCTGGTAGTCTTATAAACGGGCAATATTCCAATGCAGCTGGCGCAAAACGATAGATGTCGTACAATAACACATTGCTTGTATCTTGAAGGCTCCAAATGCAGCTACTTAGAATATTGCATATACTGATAAGGCAGTCAAATTCTGATTAAAACTGGCAGTCAAGTAGCATGTTAAAATGTTTACTGTTGGTAATATTTTAAATCAAAATTAAAACCAAAATGGTTTCATGTAGAAACTGTGGTGTTTGATTTGAACAGTTGTTGGATCCTTTAGACGTTGGATGTTTAGAACGGTCAGCCATTCCACTGCAATCATTGAACAGCACATTAACCTTATAATTTGTGTGTATTGTTGAAAGGTGACTTACCCATCGTTTCATAAAAGAGACCCAAATACTAAGAGATTTATATACTAAAAATGTCAATCCCAACACAACAAAGTGTCAGAGATGAACAAAGGAAACATGAGGAATACAAAGCTCAAGTCAACTGGGTGTGTCTGGAAAAATTGTTGCGTAACAGATAGCCAAATAACCCCCCCAAACACCTGACAAGGAGCACCCTGTTAAGATTTTTGCCTTTATAAATCACAATAAATATATACAGGTACATTGAAGTTTTGATTAACCTTTTAGACATTATGGAACAGATTTGTTTAAAACCTGGTCCATATGAAGTGAAACCCTTGTTTACCAACCAGCAACTGAAAGAAGAAATGATTTGTTTCACACATTGAAAAGTGTGGCAGATTGTCTTAAATAAACACTTAACAGTTTTGTTACAGCTTATCTAGGTGCAAATTTGTTTTCAATATAAATATAAGTTTCACAATTACTTATCAAAAGTAACAAGATAAGCATAATAAATAGTTCAAATGTATTAAAAAATTTTTTTACTTTCGATAAATTACAATTATACAAAAGTTTTTAGATGTTAACCGAATAAAAGCTGTGTCTTGAACATTTGCTAAATTATCTCTTTGAAATTTTTTAATAAAATATTTTTGTTAATTAGTTACATTTGTATTTACCTTAACTATACACAAGCAATGCTCTATTCATAAATGTTCTAAGTATTAAATAACACATACCTTCATATTATTTCACTTTTACCACACACTCAGGCCATCTTTACAACACAATATAATTAAAAAATCAGTACATGCATAAATAAAGTATGAAACACCGAGAACTAAAGCTTTACAGGATAATAATTAAAGTTGTAAAAATATATCAAATTATTCATATAGTCGATTGTCCAGACAGTGCATTCATGACACTTTTATATTCTACCAAATCTCTATCATCAGCTGTTGCACTAGTTACACCAAAAACCGTTAACTCTGTGATCCAACAATTCACAGTTAAAATAGCGAATGATTTTCCTTAAACATAGGAGCTCAAGTAACGGTCAAGTTTTGGTAAAAATGACAACAGTTGTTCATACCATCAATAATCTGGACAAGACACAAAAGAGAACGCCAAATAAAATCAAATTCCTGATACCCTTAAGCCCTGAGAGCACCAGGGCACATGAAGCTTCTGCCAAGATAGTGGCACCACCTACCTATGGCAATAAAGTGAAGAAGGCATTAGAATTTTAACTATCTCGGCACCATTGAAAAATGTAACCCCCCTCTCAGGGTGATCTTTCAAATAAAATTAAATGACAAGAAAATTGGGGAAAGGGGGTAATCCAATTATATCTTAGCCATTTATTAACTAAAAATGTTTTATTAACTGATCAATTAGCCTCTGTCGCATGGGATTTGACAAGTTAGACTGACTGACATGATCGACAGCTTGCTGTGGTTTAAGTAGTAGGCCCACAAAGGTCGAGGAAATACAGCAATACGACTTCAATTTGTGCATTGGACTTTAGCTTGGAGTAGTACAAAACAGGTATATGGGGGAATCCAGAATAAATGATTAGGAACAATAAATGTACATTTCTTTTTTAAAATACAACATTCTCAAGAAGAGTGAAAAACAAAATAAAAAGAAGGAATTAATAAAAAAAAAAGTTACAAAATAAACTAATTAATATAATAAAAATTAATATCGATAACCATTCAGGCACATTGAAGTTCACCCAATATGTTAATATAAATATTCACAGTTTAAGACAAGCACCGCTTTGCAATTTGGGAGGTGGGAAAAATGTTCATGACAAGAAATAAACAAAAAATATATCACTAAGTAGTAAGTACTTTCATCTCCAATCAGCATACACTTGAGCTTTACAAATTGTCCACTTACTCAGAAACCACAACACATTTGATTTACTTCAATCAACAAACTCACTATAGTGTTGTAAGTAATCTTCATAATACATGGTTAAACACATGGACTTAAGTATTAGTTCTTTCAGGGCTGAGGAAAGTAAAGACCGTACTGTAAGGAAGCAACACTCACAGAATCATGTGACAGATGCTAGTTACATATACATGCCTGGTCCAAATAGTAAGGACAGGTTAAGCTGAGCCATAAAAAGTTTTATACTAACTGTAGGCATATACAATTACGGGGCCTGTATTACTCTGATACTGAAACAATCTTTGGACACTACATATTGCAGCTTAAATCTGTGATTGAATAGTTAGGCGGGATGCTTTATAAATAATAACAAAGCTTGCTTAGCTACCGTAGTTATTTACTATACGTAAGCTTCAACACTCATCTGTACTGACCCAGTGAATTTATAAATTTGATCGGTATCTAAATGATTCTCTCAGTTAAAGGGAATATTAGACATAGGGAAGCATTGCCCAAATATAATACAGACCATGTAAGTCCAATTACAGAAGTGATAAGGACAGATGACTTAAGTTTCTGTATGGACTCATTTGCCAAGGACAAAGAAAAATGCTATCAGTTACTGCTTGTCAATTATTTTTTGACACACTGAGCTCTTGTCTTAACAGCAATACAATAGACATCCACTATGAGAATTTCTACTGAAAGTTGTGTCCTTTAAACATCTGGCCTTCACAAATAGAGTATAAAAGCCAATCCAGTCCCTTGTCAAAGCCCTTTCTGTGGTGGGAGTTCAGTTGATAAAATGTACGTTTCTTTTGAGAAATACATCACAAAAGAAGGTACATCACATTAAATTTCAGTTCCCCTCACTATATTTACTTATGAGATAAAACTGGTTTAGTCTGAATTATTTTCCACTCACTTTTGTGAAAAATTTGACATATCTAAATAAAAAAAAGACACAAATTTTTAGGAAAGTACACATATTTGGTTATCTGACATATTTCCTTGATTAATTGTTAAGAGTGTATTACCCAGAATCCTCCAGCACAAACAGCATGACAGAGTATTATGCTGATCTATATCATGACAAATCAACACATGAACACTCACATATCACTCATACTCTAAGATCTGTTTGTGGTAGAACAGTAAATATCTGTAACAAAAGAAAACATGAAGTGAGTCTGACGTCTAATACCATCACCTTAAATAGCTGTACTAATATTTAACAATGCCACTTTTTTTTTTAAAATCTTGTATTTTAGTTGGGTTTTATGCCGTTCTTAAGGTTATTTCACCCATCATAAAATTAATTAAGCGTCACCAGAAAACTTTAGTTGAAGATGTTTTTACATGTTAATGTTATTTCTAGAAATACATCAACATTTTTAAGATAAATAATTTATTTATATATTTATTTATTTGATTGGTGCTTAACAGTGTACTCAAGGGTATATCAGTTATACAACAAATTCGCGTTGCCAGTGTATTTAGATAAATAATTAATGCAAACTGTGATTAAAGACTAATCAAGCTCCGATCACCATTATAAATCTGATAAAGTTAAGCATTTTTACACTTTTACTCCTGTTCAGTATATTTTACCGCTGAATAATGTTGGGTTTCCACTTAAATCAGACAAATATAAACAATACAAAGATTTGAAGGGCATGCAGATCAATTTAAAAAAACCTACATGTCAAATTGACCTATCAAGCTTATAAAAGTGGATTTCTATCATCGTCTTTTTTTTCCAGATTAACCAATGCTTTTTAATCAGCCCCTGAAAGTGAAAGAATTCTATTATTTTATTTTGTTTCTTAATCCAATCTGCCATAGTGTCTTACTCAATAAACATTGAATTGAATTGACTTACCCTTCACTGTTCAACACCTCCTGAGGTAGGGCCTTGGTTATCATATGGTCATCACATTTGAACCACTGGTCCTTATGTTGCCGTATAAAACAGGTGTAGTGGCCTGTTTCTATTGTCCCACTATGATTCACTACAGCAAATAGTGAGTATCTGAGAAACACAAACATCAACCAATTCAATTTCATCTGGTTATAAAATCAACAAAAACAACAATCAGACGCTTCAGGTTATACAATGTAATTAAGTTTATTTTAGTCATATGAAGGCATGCCAGCCTAACGGGCAAGGGAAACCAACCTCAACGACACTGACATCAAAGACATTTATTTACAGAGGACAAAACAGGACAACACAAACTACTGGCCTCCTCATGCCCCTTAAGCCAGAAAACACCAGATCAAAGTGTTCCCTTTAGGGCTTCCTTCCAACAACTCGCATTGAGGAATTGTTAAATAACACTAACATCCTAATGTTTGTTAGTCTCTTTGCTTTAACAGTTTACGGTTATTTAAGTTGTCTTACCAATGGTTTTTCAAAAATACATGTATGACCGCAATGCATAGCAAGTGTGGTGTAAAAGCTAAAACCTCATGGGGTCTCAGTAGCCACCAGCACCTTTCCTAATATCCATGTATGGTCGGACCAGGTCAAACTTACACGTATGCAAATTTATTTTTACTTACTTGTTGTCACATGAAAGACTGTTGGTAGTTTCCTGAACAATTTGATTAGAATATCCGTTGTTGTTGTTTCTTGAAGAAGACATGAATGGTGTCATGTCCAACTCTTCGGGGAATGAGACATAAGTTGAGATCTTTTTGTGGTAGCCTGTGGAATGCTCAAATCTCTAAAATAACAAAATAGGATTTATTTAAGACAAGGTGTGTCAATCAGGAATCAACAAAATCACATGAATACAGTTATGTTTGAATAAAAAGAGACAAATTTACATTTAAAAGGGTTCAGAAGTAATAAAAAGGTTACCTTTAAATGGAAGCAGACAACCACAGGTAACTTCTTCATAGTTAGCTGCTTGGTAGACTCCTGATAACTGTGACATTTACTACATTTTATCTTGGAGGCGCTTCCTAAATGTTCAGGTTTGGTAAACCTGTAACAGAAATCCATAAAACCTATGATAAGATTTCACATTGGGAAAAAACTTAGTCCAAGACTGAACAACAGTCTTAATTAATATATATGTTCAGTGTGAAGCCTTGTACTAACTAAGTTTTCTATTAAAGTCAGATGACCATGGAGTAAAAAAGGAAGTTTTTTTTATATTCAATAAATAAAAAATAAAAAAAATTATGCAAATTTTAGTTATTCAATCAATTTTCTTTTCTTTGAAAACCTTTTTAATTCCTTGAGATGTAAACAGTTACCTTTTCAAGCAGTCAACTAATGAGGTAGGTTCGTAATTTCCAGGACTGTTTGAGCTACCTGTGCACAGAGAGAGTTGAATTCAATTTTTTGATCAAGCTGAGTAGATAGCAGGTCTCAAGCCAGGATCTCAAATCTACTAATTGTGTTGCTGAAATTTGTGTTAAGATTTATAAACCTTTGCCCAGAAGTTTGTGGAATGTAGTACCATTTGTTCGGCTTAACTAAAGGAAGAGCTTCATTTCAAGTTTGAAGTTAATCAAAAAGTTTCTAGTTAAGCAAATTCTCTTACTTTCAAAATGAATATGATTATCACATAAAACAAAATATATATTTTCTTATTGAAAGCTTAATTTGAAAATGGAGAAAAAAGAGAATCTGTTATAAAATTACTGTTTTTAAATCATGTGACAATAATGCATATCAGCCATAAGGGTGGCAGCGCTGGTGTCCAGAATTTGGTGAAATGAAATCCGTCTTAACTGACGAAAGCTCCTTGTTAGCACGTTATACTATGCAGAAACTATACTGTCAGGTGGTGAAGACTTTTTGTCACTGACAACTGTGTGTGCCCAGCGTTTGTACTCCTGATTCATCCCACTATAAACTATTTCTGATGTATCAAACAGTCAGATGATTATAATCAGACTTAAGGCATACAGGACAGCATCTAGTGGCAGATTAGTTTGAACATCTTTTTGAGTTTATGGACATACTCTAAATTCCATTTAGCAGTTCCTTTGATCTTACCTGAGCTGGGTGAGGAGTCGCTTACAGTATTTGGTGGACTCGGACCCAGATCTAGGGAAATATCCCAGAATGGATCAATTGTAGTGGATACATTACTGAAACAAAAACAGCTTTGATATACAGGAGTTAACAAAGAATTTTATATGATCTAACCAACAATTTTGTTTGTATTAGTAACTACTGACAGTAATAATATGTCAAAATCTTGGTCAGCTTTTTATTTCTAATCATTCAATTATGTTACATGACATGGTTTATTGGTTGAAAGAAACCATTGTGTAAAAAAGGACCAAAAACAAATAAAAGCCTACCAGACAGTACCAGGACATAAGCCTTATTTTGATATCCAGATCAAAAGGAAGAAGTGACTCTGTTCAATGAATGTCACAATCAGCGACACTATGCTTCTGTATGCAGTTATTCAACCAATTCCACAAGGGTTGAATGTGTTATGCATTGAGTGTATGGCTGCAGTCAGAACAGACTATCTGAGACATAGACATGTCAATGAACATTTTTCTTCTAAATTTTTGGCAGTGTTCACTTCTTCCTTTTATAACATACATGGCATGTTCCTATTATAACAGGCTTGTAGAGAAAACAAGAGTATGTGCAGCCTCCTTCAATACATTTATATTATTCTGCATATAAGACTAACTGAATATCTTACTTGCACTGTTGACATGTGACATCAGATTGTAACCCTCCTGTAAAGATTTGGTCTATAATACAGTTGCAGTGGTGAGGGTTACTGGTTGATATCCCATTGGAGCCTACAACACATACAAATCCCCTGAAGTCATTCAAGTCAAACATTTGATTGCTCTCTGCTTACTTAAAGCTTAAACAGGGCTAACAAAAAACGACATAGGCAAGTCGACCCTCAAATTCGACGAGTTGATACTACGTTGCACCATGCGAACGCGGCTTAGGAATACGCGTAAATATGAGGTGCTTGTATCTACTTTCAACAGGCACACTGGTGGATACAGGCTTGTCGCCAGGAGTAAAAACAATCTGTCAGCATCTTATGTATGCGTGCCTGATCCTTCTCCAGCTGACTTGCAAAAGAATGTTTGAATTCCGTACTTTAAGTCTAGTATATTCCACAGCTAGCCAAAACTACATGTAAATAATAAAACAGTTAAACTATATCTCCAGGAACAACACTTAAATTTAAGCTTGCTGGTCACTTAGCAAGCCAGATGCAGATGGATTACAACAACAATAGAGACGCGAACATCAATCAGTAAAGATCATGTCATGGCTTTCACTGTTTTGTCAATGAGATAGCCTAATGATGGTAAAAAAAGAAAAGAAGGCAAAACCGGCTTTCTTTCTGTTGTTTAATCCAGTTGAAGACGTGATATGGCCAAGCCTATGAAGTTTGAACATCGTACTTAAGGGTATTTCATGAATATGAAGACTTTGGATATTGCCTGTGCGACTCAGAATAAACCTTGCAAAGTACACTGCAAGATCTTCGGAGCAACCAGTTACTTCCCTTGTATAGCTAAGGTCGATAACGAGGTTGAACTTATTAAATGTAAGTTAGATATAAAAGGGGTTTAGCAGTGCAATGCACAATGGAGCCAAGGCACAACCCTCATATGACCCTCTATCAATAAGAATGTTATCTAAGTCAATATGTTTATCAATAAATATAACCGCTTTTAAAAGCAGAAACATGTAATCAAATATCACTATTACCTGTACCTTTGCAGTGTCTATGTAGTACATCTAGAGCAGCTATAAGAAACTCGTGCGCATCTTGCTGCTCATATCCAGCCAGGTGTCGAGCATTTGTCCACACCAGGTGTAACAAACGGTAAGGGATGTGAGGGGTGCGAACACCAGAGTAAAACTACAACAAAACAAACAATGATTATGACTGACTCGCACTATTTCGATTTGATTATAGCTTCAAAGGTGCACAATCACCTTAGATGACTTATCCAAAATGACCCTATTTGATGAATGCCAGGGACTGAGGTTATAGATGTTCCTTAGTCTACTTGAGTGGCGATTCCGTGCTTGAGAGACCATACTAAAAAAACCTGATGTAAACAGTATGGCGTAAAACCCTGATCAAACAAACAAAAACTTAGGCTTATAATAAACGTTTTCTGTGCTCAACTGAGAAGGAAATCCTGAGCAAGTTTCAAACCATGTTCAAGACTGTACTCAACCAGATAGTATAGTTGTACAAAGCCTTGATCGTACAAATGCATTTTACAAACACTTTACGATTAAATTACTAAAATCAGCGCTTTATGTTGCGCCAAACTGTTTTTATCAGAGACATGCTAAAGTACATCTAGAGCATCTGACAAAAACAGCCTACGGTTTGTGTATCTCCAAGTCTGAAGAACTGCACAAAATCGATCTCAAGCAGCTGGTATCTGCAATGATTTTGTACTCAGCTGAGTGCATGCTCAAATTGTTTGATAACCTCTGATTTGGAACAAGACTAAGGCGAGTACAACCTCAAGAGTTTGATTACAGAGTATAACTTGAATATTCTCAAGTATTTATAACAGGGTCCCCAGCTCTCACATCTGGCGTCTCCATACAATATAGAGCTAAAACCCTTCAGTTCCACCACTGCAATAGTATGTGGTCACCTGATCGGTTTTTTAACACACCCAAGAAAACATTCTGAATCCATGTTTCAACTTAACATAAGAGAGACAGGGAGTTGCAAATGAAACACTCTGTTTTTGTGAAAAAGATATGATTTGAGACACCCTCTGTGGCTAAAACTTTGAAAGTCTTTGAATAACAAAATATAACAATGTTTGTATTGCTACTCTTATACCATTAGAACTGCTTTAAGGCTATTTACCTCTTGGAACAATCTTGCCATTTCACAAACAAGGCACTTCTGTGACTGGGTAGCTTGTGAACAGTGGTGGCGATCTGCCAGAAAGAAGTCTCTCAGCAAGGGAGTGTGGGTCAGTGCCTGAACTATGCAGTTCATGAAACAAGTGTTACCAAGATTTATCAAACCCCGCAAACCTGAAACAAAATATGAAACATGCAATGAAATCCTGAGAAAAAACATGTTTTAAACTTCCAAGTCCACACAACCATAATATAACATTAGGAAAAATTGAACAAAAACTTCCAGAAGGAAAACGAATACATCTAGTCAGAGAGGGCTTAAACCAGCCAATCAGTTAATAAATCTAACCTCCTAAAGCAGTCTGTTAACGCTTAGCCCATACCTTTTTTTGTAGATTGATTGCGGGTTTTACGCCACATGTAGGCATAGTGTTAGCCAGCCACCCGTCTCGCCGTCCGTGAGACAGGTAGCTTTCGGGTGTGGAAATGATATGGGTAACATCCTATTGAGACGGACACTATTTTTGATTGCATTAAAATATATAGGGGTGAGACAGGAACGTTTTTGCCACGTAAAATTGCATGAAAGTGCAATATTTCGCGATGTGTACTAAATCATTTTCATTTTTAATGTCACATTCGGCAACACATCGATAAAAATACGATGAAATAACTAGATATAGCGCTATCTGGCGCCTGATTGGTTGTTTTCCTCCAAAGCGAGGCTGTGAGTGATGCGCGAAAGAATTTACTTTCGATTTTGAAACGATGTCCAGCTTTGCTTACCTGTTTGTGTCTGTTTAAACTGACCAGCGAGGTTAACGGTATAGTTAAATTTAAGCGCCAAATTCCCCAAAATGTCAAAGAGATCTCAAAAAGGAAAGGTCAAAATCACAAACTTTCATCGACTGAAACAACAACAACGCCAGGCGGAGTTGACATGACGGTGGCCACAGACATCGTTTTAGATAACAGTTTGGGGGTCGATAGTGACTAATATTATGCATTGACATCTGTACGAACGACAGAAACCCATAGTTGGTCAGTCAGTAAATAAAATGTTGGGTCCAAGTCAGGAAATTTTCACCAAAATGGCTGAACTCTTTTCCTTCTCATTTTTTCTAAAATCTTTTTAAAAAGAGTATATTAAAAACGTCGTTCTCGATTCTTGTTTGGATTGTTACTATAGAAATAAAAAAAAAAAAAGGCAGTTTACAACTTTATATATACCTGATTAAAATCAACTATAATATATTTACTGACACATATTTTAGTCTGAAAGCAGTATGTGCTGAGCTTACAATGATGCTGTCATACATGAACTTTCACTGGAGGATTTGGAGCCAATACTTAGTCACTTCATTTCTTGGCTCATATGTTTTGAAATACATCGCCTTCTTATACATGAAATATTCTTGCGCATAGCATTTAACACCAATCAATCAATAATATTTTAGACTGTAGATTGGATAGAACGAGCTTTAGTCTCGTCAATAGTAAATTAATTTATATGCATTTGTTTTTCGTTGTTATGTTGAGTGCACATTCATTTGTTTTTCGTCGTTATGTTGAGTACACATGCATTTGTTTTTCGTCGTTATGTTGAGTACACATGCACTTGTTTTTCGTCGTTATGTTGAGTACACATGCATTTGTTTTTCCTTGTTATGTTGAGTACAGATGCATTTGTTTTTCGTCTTTATGTTGAGTACACATGCATTTGTTTTTCGTCGTTAGGTTGAGTACACATGCATTTGTTTTTTGTCATTAGGTTGAGTACACATGCATTTGTTTTTCGTCATTATGTTGAGTACATCTGTACATTTATGGTGTGTGTTTCTTTATTGGGGAATATACAAATCAATCAAATATAAACAATCAATGAAGGATCAAAGTCAAAATTGTATTAAGCAGATATTTGCAGCATAATTATACAGTTTAATATGTTCTTACGATGTTCTGTGCTTTAAATACACCTTTTGCCTGAAATGTTCTGGAGGATAACTTGCATGCATTTGTTAGAATTGCTCTAGAATCAGTCTCCGGGCCTCTAGGAGGATCCAGAGCTTCTGTGGCCTTGGTGACTCCAGGAACCCAGACTTGATATGCTATGTCAGTCAAAGGGAGACAACCTATGTTGCCATTCTGGTTAACTGTAGGTCATTTCACTCATATGATAGTGTGACAGCATTATGTATGAGGGAAACTACCCTCAACGACACCGGCAACAGACAAGAAAATATCTTTGCACCTTTGCTCAGAGAGCAATATGGCACAGGGAGCTCCAGCCAATCAACCGCTACTTTTATTTTGAAGTTCAAGGATATGACAAGATTTGATTCTAGGATATACTCTGTACTTAAAGAGTGATTGAGTAGTACTGTTACTGGCATCTGGTTTCTAAGTTAAAAAATATGGCAAGATTTGATTCTAGAATATACGTAGAACTTAAAGAGAGATTGAGTAGTAATGTTTCTGGCATCTGGTGGCACTGATTTCCTTTTGCAACTTACCAACTGTAGAATTTCCTTCCACTTTTCTTCTCTTTGGATGAAGCCTTAACAATTCCACTTCTTCCTGGGTTGGTTCCCATGGTGAAAGCCGACAACCAATCCCTGTTGAAGTCACAATGTTACAGAACAGAAAAATTCATTTGTGTCAATTACATGTATAAGGGTTACATTGTCAGGCAACACATCTCTTCTATCGCCCTATGCCTTGGCAGTATGATTGAGCTTACATTCCAATGCTACCATCCTGAACACTGGAGGAAAATTATCAAACGAACATACACCTAAGTGACTTCACATTGTTTTGGTTGTGTTACTTTTTTTTATATGTTACAATAAACTGTAGCCATTATAGCGAAATACCCTGGAGCACGGCGTTAAGCAGTAATCAATCAATGGATCAAACTCTAATCTACCTGGTAGACGGACATCACATAGTGCAGTCTGTGCGATAGACCTCATGATCTCACGCTGATGCTTTGCTCATTGAGCTAGGTTTTAAAGATTGTTGGATTTGAGCCATGCCTTCAATCAAGTGTTCATGATCCAACTTTCAAGTAGACTGGGATATGCGCAAAATAACCTAAAATATGAAAAGAAAGAAACAACACCACAACCATGCAAAGAAAAACAGGCTTAGAAGTGACTAACGTTTAGTTTGATGCACCATGGGGGGCGTTGCCCTGATGGCCTGCTTTTTAGCAATACTTTCTAGATCCTCATCATACACATAGTCACCACAGGATAAACAAAACACAGCACCATAAGTCAGATCAACAGCTGAAACATAAGACAATGTTATTCATGTTGAACATTCACAACTATTTAACTAAGGATGTACAGTATAGCTATTTCCTACAGATTTACTAGAGTTTTCTAACAGTAATATTCACTTGTAGTTAATTTTTATAACAAAATATTTTTAGAAACATAACTACCCAGCAAGGCTTGCTTGAGGTCAGTTTGTTTGTTTGTTTGTTTAATTGATTGGTGTTTAACGTCGTACTCAAAGGTATTTCATTTATATGACGACGGATTCTCCACTTAATCTGCTCTACTCAATACAGCGGAAAACCGTGAGGAAACCTCGTAAAAACCGCCCCCGCGAGTGCCGAAGTCACCTCGTGTGACTCCCTCATATACCTCAGGTCCACTGGGAGACTCGAACCCGTGCGGTACATCGAAG
>JAVFBZ010193491.1:0-33838 GCA_032466195.1 Katharina tunicata
ATGAAATCAAATTATATTGGGGGTAATATTTTTTATTACATCAGGACACTAAAATTGCAGTACGGCATTTGTGAACAGCAGACCACATGCGCTTTTTGGGGCAAGCTGAACACGACTTGCTTCCCAGTACCGGCCGTAGCCATTCGCCCTCTGACAAACTTTTAACTTGACCTAGAGTGAAATGCAACAGAAATAAATTAATGAAAGTAACCGAACATAAAGTTTCCTCCCCATTTTTGCTAAAAAATATTATAAAGGGACAATCTTTTTGATAATTTTAAACACACGTTGTTGTTGTAATGCCTTTATCACACTGCACATTTACCGGGAAATTTTTTCAGTCATTGCCGGGAAAAAAACATTTTTTCGAGCCGTGTAGGTGACACTTATCCATTCTCACACCATAAAATAATTATTTAGTTTCCTTTTTTTTGGGATCCAGTTTCAGATGTTTTCATCATGCATGGCTTACATTTGTACATTACTTAATTCTGTTTTCTGGGGCAACCCAGCACTCTGTCTAAGAACAATATGCGTCAAGCTTATATTGACACTGGTGGTTGGTTAAAAGGAGCTTTCTGTGACCTGGTGGAATAATGGGGGCCAGGAAGCTGCTTGTTGTTGCAGGGCCTAATCCAGGGGAAAAGTTTGGGTACACATCATGAGAAGAATTATCTGTCACTTTTGTTGGAGGGGAGGGAAAGGGGTTATAAATGACCAATTTACACTTCTATTGATTTATTATGTATTCTTTGATTGATCATATAAACTTTATATTAAGTTATTATATTGTATAAATAAGTCAGTCTTTTTGATACATTTTCATATGTACTTTGAGTTTAGGTGCCCAAACTCCTGGCAAGGGGTTCAAAATTGGCCTGGATCAGCCCTGGGTGGTGCCCTGTTTTTTGCCTATATAATAAATGTATCGTGATGTCTTTTATGTTGCCAGCGTCGTTTCAAACTGACATGCCCTATTATGAGTGAAAGTACGGCTTTGGAACCCCAAATTATATAGTTTTTCATCCTGTAAATGCCCGGTGTTGTCTTGTGTTGTAAAAAGTGTGGTTTCCTTCATCCATTGGGCGTGCACACCGTCATGAGTAAAATTGGGTCATTCCATGTCAAATCAACCAGTGGTCCCTGCTTAATCCTCTCAGATTTTGATGAAACTCAATCAAAATAATCTGTTGTGTGAAAAATGAACACACAAAAAATTAGCCTCATACCACATGTTGTGATCCATCGTCGAGATGGAAGGCCATTCCTTTACAAATGACTTGATTAGTCCTTACTTGCTTGTGGTGATAGACAACCACCTATAGATAAAACAGCTGTGATATGGGATACTTATGTCCACTCATATAGGCACAGGGTGACCTTGAAAATCACCCAAAACATATTCTTGCAATTTGGAAAAAAGTAAGGATACAAAGTTTCAGCGCTATAGCTGTTTTCAATCCCAAATTATAAGCGTTCAAAGTCGGAATAAAACACATTCGCACGTTTTCACGACAAGCAGCCACGAAAGGTTTTGAGCAAATTTTAGGAGGCTGTATCTCGGAAACGACATGTCGTATCCGGCTTATTTTTGTACGTGTTCATTTTTCACACACTGGATTAGTTTGATGGAGTTTCATCAAAATCTAAGTGGGTCAAGCAGGAACTTTTCAGAAAACTGGTTGATTTGACACGGAATTACCCAATCAGCCTTAAGTACAGAGTAAAACCCCAATCAATTAAACAAAAAAAAACATTCATGCTGTCGAACTTAGCACTAAAGAAACATTATCCTTCCAACGGAGCTTAGACTTGACGTGGCGGAGCTGATAGTGATACTTTACTGATCAAATGCAGGATTTTATGTTTTATGTGAATTTTAAGTTAAAAAAAAAATATCAATGAACACCAGTCGGCTAGGCTGTACGCATCACTCACCGGTAACAAATGATCAATAACGAAATTTGTTGACATGCTTGACCTCATTAGCTAGCTTTATTGGTACACAGGCATGATACATTGCTGATACATAGCTGCGTCTCGTGTTATTCAGCTGAATAATGTTTTCAGACTTGATTTTTTATGAGCCCTGTTAGAATAAATTGTAACAAATAATTTATGTTAACAGTAAAATATCTGTTATCAATATGCAAACAGTCATAAATACTGACTCCCTCCCCCAAGACTTCAAAGGCCAGTGATTTTCACACCAAAAAAAGACGTCTGCTTTAGTACGGCTTATAATGTCCCTAACAAACTTGGTGAACCGGTAACAATAACTCCAGCTACGGACCTGCTGATCTCATCAATTATATTGTTTATTTCAGGGCAAGTCATCCTTGCCATCTCGTGGGGATTTTAATGTTTACAGCACTTTCCAAAGCCATGAACCGGAATTTGATTATCTGAAGAGTTTAGAAATTGAGGAAAAGATAAACAAGATCCGCTGGTTGAAACGTTCCAATCCTGCTCACTTTCTTCTTTCTACCAATGGTAAGTCTTTACAGTTGAGGCAATGGCAGCTTTTGTTGCTGTTTAGCTCAAGTGTTTACCGTTTAGTTTAAGTGTGTTGCTGTACCGGGTATGTTCCTCTGAATCCTCACTCACAACTGTAGACAGCCTTCACTCTTCAGCTACATTGAAAAACATTGATATGTAAGGAAGAAGAAGTTCAGTGTTGTGAAGTGGATTTCTTATGGATTAAGAGTTCATGAATAATTTTCTCAACTAGTTTTTCGTCCTGTACATATCAAATGGGGTCTTGTGTGTTGCCAGTGTTGTTAGGTTGGTTTCTTTCACCCAGTGCAAGCTTCGTGGTTGAGTGTAGTCCCCTTCATGTGTACCCTGATAGGTTCTGTTACCCCTGTGGACCTTAGGTATAAAAGGGTAGTATTCCTGGGGCTGCAGAATTCACACGGTGTTTTTTTACTGTGTTTCTTCTCGGCTGTCCACCATACACTGGCAACGCAAAGTCGTCATATTAGTGAAATACTCTTGAGTACTACATATAAATAAATCCCCCAGGGCAAACTTTCTTTAGAATTCAACTGGAAACTCGACATACAGATCAGTTTTGTGCAAATCCAGCTATTTAGACAATTACTAAGGACTTGACTGTTGAAAACTAAAAACTGTACCCTGATAGGAAGAAAGGTTCTGTTCCCCCTGTGGACCTTAGGTATACAAGGGAAGTTTTCCTGGGGCTGCAGAATTCAGGTTTTTTTTTTTTACCAAGTTTCTTCTCAGAAAAAAAAAAGTAATGGGAAGATCTTAGTTATTCTTATGTGTTTGTCAGAAGAAGTTGTTTTTGAGTGTATTGTAAAGCTACTTTTCTGTGTTTGAGTGTTTTTCCTTTATACATTTCCAGACAAGACGATCAAACTATGGAAGGTGACTGAGAGAGACAAAAGGCCAGAGGGCTATAATTTGAAGGATGATTCTGGTGTGTTGAGAGATCCCATGTCTTTATCGGGTCTTAGGGTGCCTGTGTTCAAACCAATGGAGTTGATGGTAGAGGCTAGTCCCAGACGGATATTTGCCAATGCTCACACATATCATATAAACTCTATATCTGTGAACAGTGACCAGGAGACCTACCTCTCAGCAGATGACCTGCGTGTCAACCTCTGGCATTTACAAGTCACCGACCAAAGCTTTAGTATCCTTTAATACTGGAAACTCCAATTTTGAATTGGATCAAAATACACGCATACTGGTATGCACCCATCCTCTTATCCTGAACTAAGGAAGCCGATTTGTTTGATGTCCTGTTTTTTGTCCTTTAAATGTGTTGTGGCATTTTCTGCGTTCCAGCTTCATTAGGGTGGTTTCCTTCACCGATTGGGCTGGCACGGATTCCTGCGATTGCCATTGAAATAAGTTAAGTAGTGCATGGTTGTAGTTGTTGTTTCTTAACCGTCTCTTCAGACATTGTAGATATTAAGCCAGCTAATATGGAGGAGTTGACTGAAGTGATCACCGCAGCTGAATTCCACCCTAATGAATGTAACTACTTTGTGTACAGTAGTAGTAAGGGGACCATTAGATTGTGTGATATGAGGGCCCAGGCTCTCTGCGATAGACACGCCAAATGTAAGTTGCCTAGGTTTTTATGTAGTTTTGCACTTTTATCATTCTTCATTTCCGATAAGTTTCAAACCTGATTTGTGAATTTATCAATTTTGGCTCTAAATTATTCTGACAATTAAATTTTTATTTTCAGTATTTGAGGAACCTGAAGATCCCACCACACGCAGCTTTTTCTCTGAAATCATTTCCAGTATATCAGATGTAAAGTTTAGTAACAGTGGGCGCTACATGATATCTAGAGACTATTTATCAGTGAAAGTATGGGATTTACAAATGGACTCTAAACCAATAGAAACATACCATGTTCATGAGTACCTGAGAAGTAAACTCTGTTCACTCTATGAAAATGATTGTATATTTGACAAATTCGAGTGTTCGTGGAGTGGAAATGATAGGTAAGTTGTAAATTTTTATGTTTTTTTTAAAAATCCCGCATCTTTGCATAAAAACTGTAGGAATCCTTAAAAAACGTTTTTCATCAAAGATAAATTAATGTATGTGTTGTATTATCTTTTTCACTGTTATATAGTAATTTATATTGGCAAACAAAAACCAAATGACTGTTATATATTGTCTAGCACAGCAAGAGTGAGTGGCATTTTGAAGTAAGATAAGTGATTGAATGATTATGATGAAGTATATTGAAACACCTTGTGTTGTAGGCACATTATGACCGGGTCCTACAACAATTTCTTTAGAATGTTTGATCGGGAGACTAAGCGAGACGGAACCTTGGAAGCATGTAGAGAAAATACCAAAGCCAGGACAGTTCTAAAACCACGCAAAGTTTGTACTGGAGGAAAGAGAAAGAAGGATGAAATCAGTGTGGATTGTTTGGACTTTAATAAAAAAATATTACATACTGCCTGGCATCCCCATGAGAATGTTATAGCAGTGGCAGCCACCAATAATCTGTATATCTTCCACAGTAAAGACTAGCAGTGGCATGACTGTCTATCATCAATTTTTGTTGTGGCTAAATCTAGTAAACGACCCACCTACCATGTAAGGAGTCCTGCGACCGTAAACCCACAAAGGGACTGATGACCAGAGAAGATTTGACAACTCGGTCTTGCCATCCTTGTGATGGCATGTTGTCTTTGTCATGTGGTAACTACTGCAGTCATTGTGAAACATGGACCTTGGTGTCGTGACTTCTGGGTGGCGCATAACAATCTGTTGCCTGATTATGTGCTCAGTTTCCTCCCCCCTATAGAATTGGACACAATTTCTAAGAAGGGTGGATGGTATATTTTGGAACTGTTATGCTGTGTATCACATGAAATATTTGCGCTGTCAACGACAACGTTCAACATGAATCTGAATGGTTGCTATTCTTCGTTGCAGGGTACTTTGTGACAGGCACGCATCCTACGTGGATGAAATACATAATAATCCACTGACCTCTAAACGCAGTATTTTCTATTTTAATAAAAGTAATAATATACAAAAAACAAAGTTAATCTGAGATTTTTTAATCTGCCAAAAAGCAATGATGTGAAATGAGATGACAGCTATTAATTTTCTCTTCATTTTGTGTAAAGCGCCGTAGAGTAAAAAGTGTTAGCGCTTTTATGTTTACATTAATACAATTTTAGTTCAAGGTAAGTAATTTTGAAAAATATAAGATCAGGAAAAAACAAATACATTTTACTTTTGGGAGTATCCAGCATGAATGGACGTTGTTTCGGTTGATATATAAGGCTAAGTGTTGGCTGAGAAATCCAGCAAGTAGGGCAGTATTTCATTTTATGTGATGTAACCTGAGAAATAGATTTGATGTCATTTTGTGGTGAAAATTTGTGTCAAATAAGTTGTGGAGGCGTAATTTCAAATCCACACCACAAAGGAAGGAATTAATTTATTGTCCATTGATTGTATATTTAATATTACCTGGCGTAACCATGGTAAACTCATTCCTATGATGGTGTGCCCATGTGATAAAGCACTGTGCAGACCCATTGTTTTGGTTACATTTCCCTCAGGACAGTATTAGATCATATACATTGCATGTTTTAGACTTACATGGAATGTGCTAGACAAAAGATTTTACATGGAATGTGCTAGACAAAATTTTGTACTGTGTTCCTTATATATGTGTCAAATTGATGCTAGTTTGCTATTTTGTGTATATAATCTTTTCATTAAGCATGGGAAAGAAAGCCGACCAATATTTCAAGAGATTCTGGCAATAACTTTAAAAAATTCAGTCAAGTTGATTGTATTAAACAACAGAATTACACATCAATGTCAGCAGAATGATAAATCCAATGAAGTTTTTATATGTTTACTATTTTGTATTTGTTTCGGAAAATCCATCAAATAATTATCCAGATTCTAAGCTAAACCGGACTGAGGAGAAACATTTCTGTTTTTTGTTTTCTAGTCACAATGCTATGAGAAGTGCTATAATATGATAGGTTTAGTGGTGAATGGTTCTGTTTATAACTGGTAATTGCCCCGACCCTGTGCTATGTTTGTGAATTAGGGGCTCGGCCTTACAAATCACTCTCTAATTGTTAATGTGAACGTACCACTTTTGTGGTCTAGAAAACAGTGGATATTACCCTAGTTGACCATTTCCCTGTCAACAGATGGAAATAAAAAAAAAGACATAAATCAAATTCAGCATTGTTTTTTTGTTTTGTTCCATGTATGTTTTAGTCTGGTAATTTGGCAAACGTAGTCCAATCGCTCGGTATCTTTTTAACATTACCTGTGTCCGCGTAGGTCAAACCAAAGACAAATTGCACATCTGGCTGAAAAGTTAAATACAAAGTTCTGCCGACTTTATACAAACACAAGGTACACAGTCTAATCGGATAACAGTTTCAAACTGTTATCCGATTAGACTGTACCTTGTTACAGTGATGAAAATCCTGTTTAATGGGATTTATATTGCATTGTTTTGCGAGTCATGTGAACAAGTTGTTACATTTCATTTGCTGATGTCATCAGTGAGATAAGCCAGTTGAAAATGCTACCGGAAATTCTTTCCTGTAAATTAAAAATAGGTCGGTTAGACCAGATATTTCTTTCTCCATTTCCCTCTCCGCTAAGGTGCATCAATGGGCCCTAGACAAACTAAAATGGAGATGTTATTCTGAGGACTTAAATTAAGCTATTGTGAGCAGCTACCATCAACCAAATATCTGAAATCTTGAACCTATTTGTGCTGGAAGTGCAATTTGTATACCACTGAAATCGGGAAGATTCCAACATGAGGCGACTCGGCCAATGCTCTATTTCTGGATTCACATATTTAACATACTAAAATGGCTCGTACCTTTTTCCAGATTGAGAAGAATACTCATTTGTATATAAAGATCCATTGATTCACTTCGGTGACGGACCTTGTATGTAATGACGGCATTTTGAATATAGCTGTGAACGTCATGGTGAGGCTGTTGACGCTTGACCCGATCAATCGACCTATGAAGAAATTTTAAAATCTTTCACGTGACTTGATTCTCTTGTTGCATTGAAATGCACTTTAATGCCCTATAGGATACGTTTATCTACATGTTATACGTGTATTGCCGGCAGTAGTAAATATACCGCTAACGGGCTAAAAAATGGCATGTCTTTACACTAAAGCCGATAATCGGAGGTGACGGGCGGTACCGGAGATACGCGAAGTTGAACTAGAATGTAGAATACCAGCACTAATGTAATTACAGGTCATCGTTGTTGTAATGTTTCCGCAAAAAAGTGCGCTGGCGATTGAAACATTTAAAGTTTACTACCAACATATTTAAAATTAAACGGAGAAAAAAAATTCATTGGGCCGATTCAATTTGAAGTCTGTAAAAGGCAGATATAATCGTGAAGCAGTATCATCTTCTTTTGTATAAAACGGCCTATTGATTCACTTTGGCGAAGAACCAATAATCGGAGGTGACGGATGGTACAGGAGATACAACAAATTAATTTCTAAAGTAAAACTGTCGCAACGTCATTCTAATGTTACATCGTGTCATTCTATAGCGTAGCCATAACGTCAGTTTCTGAACAGACCAATCGCCTGTGCTTTTACCATTTAAGTATATTCTGTCGAGATTTGTAATCATTGCTTCAAAACGGTCTTCGCATCTAGGCCGAAACGTCGCTTACTAATATATACAGAAGTTGAAAATCCATCCCATGCAGTCGTCATGTTTTTGTAGGAGATAGGCGAAGTTGAACTAGAATGGTAAGATCTATCGCGTAAAAACTTATTCACTGCATACAGCAAAGCGGGATAACTCTTTCTAGGTGAACAACAAGATGGCCAGTCAATGCATCAGTCAGAGACTCGACGATAGGGAGAAATGATTTGATTCTCTATTTTATGTGGACACTAAGCCTGCGAAGGATTTCACAAGAGCTCGTCTGCAGCACAAACTCTAGATTCTTGAGCAAATGACCTGTCACTTTGTTGTGGCATTTTGTTTTCTTCCTGCAGATGTCATTGAGAGTGGCAACATTTTCTTTCTCTACATTTATATGAACATTTTGCTTGCCTCCGCCGGGATTCGAACTCGGGTCTCTGGGAGCAGGGCCAGCGCTACAACCGACTGAGCATTACTGTAACGTAGAGTACCTCGGAATAAAACCCTTGGCTAGCGAAGATACAAAAACTCACCCGTGGTAGAACGATATATATGTAAATCCAAAACTGCTCAAAGGCTTTCATTTTCTTCCTAGGTTTTTTGGTGGGCTCCTCGGTCTGCTTTTTTTGGTGTTATTAGTCAGATAGTCTTAGTTTAGTCTGAGAGATCAGACCTTCGGGTTTTGTTGAAATTTTGATAATTATGCCTGACGGCAAAAAAAACAGAATATAACTAAATAAGTCCGCACTGCGAGACATACCCCGTGGACTGCACCAAATATGAATCCTGTGGCTGCAGCCACAAATGTCGAGGTGTTTAGGCATGTGTTAATAATACCTGCCTCAAGACCTTGGCATTTGTGCTGTGTGCATGTTTAAAGAAATACGAATCATGTGGCTGCAGGCTTTGAAGCATGTAGGCCTATTATTAAAATATGCCTCAAAGCCTTGACATTTGTGTTGTATGCATTTATAAACTCGCTTTTTAAGAAAAAACATGGTAAAATTAAAATCCGTAATGACTTGCGTATTACTATCAGGTATATATTGCCCAATTTTCAGAACAATCCTAACATTATTGACAGAGAAATAGTCCATTTAGTTAGTATAACATCAACAACAACAACAACAACAAAAGCGCCAACAAGAGAGTGAGTAAGATCTAGACCCCGTTCACCACGGGGTAAAAACTATCGTCTGAGCTCGGACTATAGTGCCAGAAGTAACTCTCCTTTGGTATTTAATAATAATAATAATAATAATCTTTATTATTATTAAATATCATAAGAGAGTTACTTCTGGCACTACTCGGATTGTGTAAGTTGCTCTGTAAACAGTCCTGTGTCCAGTAAGACGAGAATGCCCTATAGGTGCTTAGCTTAACCACCAGTTAAGGTGGTTTCCATTATCCAAGGGTCTTGTTAAGAAATTCCTAAAAAATGATAAAAGTCATTATGAACGAGTGATTCAATTGTGGTGATTACACACATTGCTTGTTTCTTGACAAAGTCCGCTATATAGGCCCCTATATGTCCAAAGTAGGTTATATACGAGGAGTTTACCGTTGGCTTACACTCGCGAATCAAGGCTATTTATATACGCAGACCATTTTACTTCAGCTGATATATTGGGGGAGGTTTGCCACCATTTGTATAAAACGGCCCATTGATTCACTTCAATCGGTGACGGACCTTGTATGTAATGACTACGCATTTTGAATATAGCTGCGAACGTCATAGCGAGGCTGTTGACGCTTGACCAGATTAATCTTTCACGTGACTTGATACTGCCATTTCGACCTTATGCTAAAGTTCTATTTTATTTCCTCATTTTCTTCGCCGTTGCCTGCTCTATGTCGATTTGTATTGGCGTGGAATGCACTTCATGTCATATAGGATACGTTTATCTACATCCGATACAAGTATTGCCGGCAGCCGTAAATATAGAGCTAATGGGCAACAAAAAATGGTCTGTCATTACAGCCGACGATCGGAGGGCACCGGAGATAGGCGATGTTGAACTAGAATGGTTTGCCATGGATGGCAAATTTTCGAAACCCTATAGTAGCCGTTTCTGGTCTGAATTTTCATACAAACACCGATTGGTTCCCGAAAAAGTTATTTCACTGACAGCCAGTTAAACAACGTCGGCCTTTAATAGATACCATGTAAACGCTTCACTCAAGCCAGGCAGGCCTAAATTGATTTCATTTAAAATGCTCTCTCTGGTGGCCATTGCCTGACAAACCTTCCCTAATTTAGTACGGAAGGGTTTGTATCGTATATATCTGCAGATACATTATCGTACCTGTGGAATTGTAGATCACACATCAAATTCATGTTACATCATGTCAATGATCAGACACCAAGAAAAAGCTTATAGTAACACCAATCAAACAAGAACTCTACAAGGGACTTTGCAGAAGATATTTCTAAAAGCTCGTGTTTTGATGCTTTAATATTTAATATTTGGTGTTAAAATTCAATGTTATTCCACCATGCAAGAGTCTGGTGCACTTTGAACTCTTGGTCTTGAGGTAGATGCAGAGATCTGTATCGTTATTAGTGTACAACGTAATCCATATATAACATAGGTCGTGAGGCTGATAATAAAATGCAGTTTTTTGAACTATTGCCTAGTTTTGATTTAACTGTTAACATTTCTTCTGTTAAGTTTATATCCAAGAAAAAAAAGAAGTTACGATTGGAAATCCAGCCACAAGTTTTGTTTCCCACAGGCTGTGCTGTGGCGCAATGGGTTAAGTATTTGTTTATTCATTGCCCATACATGTGATGTGCATGAGGGAAGCTGTTGGTGGCTTGAGACATGGTTTATACAAGGTTTCCTCTGGGATTTTCAGGTCACTGGCAAACCATTGTCATAACTGAAGACAGGAGTGAGATGTTAAACACCAACACCTGATGCCCCTTGAAACAGAGAACCAGGACACAGGAAGCTCCTGCTAAACACCCGCTTTAACCTTATCTATTAAGAATATAAAACTTCAAGAAAATAAACCAGTCAGAACCACAATTTTCATCCCAAAATGTGACTTTTTGTCATTTGATTTATATGCATATATATTTATATAAGTATGACTGTATTTTATGTACAATCTATATATTCATACAAATTTAGTATAATGACACAAAAAGAAATAAAAAATGAGAAACGCCACAGTCTTGACATTGGTATACAACAAAACAGACATTGTGATCGTTATACAAGACTTTCCTGTCATCTTCCACACAAACCAGCACACTTCTTGAAAGGTTGGTTGGAGTATTTATATAAACGGAGAGGAGTCTGGTCTACAAAGAAAATGGAGATCATCTAACATGTACATACACCTCAAAAAACCTTTACTTATAAAAAAGTTAAATACATGTCAAAGAGTAGAATAAAGTAGAATCAGTTATTTAATCCTACTGTGTAAATTTCTGATTTACAAATATGTCAGAATAACAGATTGTCTGATTGGTTTATAATGCTGTGGTATTAAAATGATTTACCTCAAAGGCCAGTCTAAGTTATACAAACACCGAAAACGTCAGGCCCTAGCACACACCACCCACTCAAAATAATACAGATAACATTATAAACAGTAAGACTTAGTGTCATCCAGTCAACTGATTGTTGTTTCCTCCTAGATATTGGCCTTTACCAACAATATAGTGTGTAAACCTTTAGAACAAGGTTATCACGGATGTAAAAATGTAACCAGTTCAATGGAAATAAGCCCGAAGGTATCTCCCGGAATAGTCCCAGAAATCTTAATATGAAAAATGAAGACTGACCCTTTGAGTCTGAAATTTCATGTTCATGATATTTTTTCAATGAGTATGTGAACATTCTGCTATGAATTGGTTGCAATGACGTCAGACTAAGAGTTACATAAATACATACTAAATCTAATATCCCCTCGATTGTGTGTGAATGGATGATCTGATTGATCGTTGGCGATTTCCCATACATGGACTGACTTGACATACAATCTTTAATTACAGAAAGACAAAAAGTAGAGCAAACCAATCATTTTTCCAGTCAATGACATCACAAACATGAACTTGATTATTACAATATAAACTATACAGAAACTGAAAGTGAAATTAAAATGTTATTAAAATTACACAATAATGTTGGATACATGTTTGATTGTTTGTGGAAATATTTATATTCAGGTCAGTCCTAAAAATACTGATAATTAATTATCATCTAAGACTTTGCCTTAATAGAAAAAAAGCAATTAGATTATTTTGTACTTTATATGATTAATAAGATACCCTTGTTGATGGGCCTGGCGCGCCATGTTTAGGCAAGTAATCTCTCACCTAACTATTAAGTGTGTTCAAATCAGTGGTTCTTAACTTACTGTTGTCCTAGGAGATTAATTTCTTTTTTAAAATGTTTATTCATTAATTTCACTGGTGTGACAGCAGAGCAAGCATCAACAGTTGGTTAATGGGGGCGTCGCCCTCAGGAAACCATCTCAAACTTCTGCAAGGCACTGGTACTTTCCTGAATATTGATATAATAAAGCTTAGCCTTAAACCCGCTTGATCCCATTAACCCTAATGGCGAAGAGAGTGACAGGTACCTCCCATGTGTACATATGACTAGCTGGCACGGTATAAAAATGTACAAACGGAATAGGGTATAGATATCAACCACATCATTAGATATGGTAAAAAAAAAACAATCTGTTAAAATTGTAAAAACAATGAAATAAAAAAAAATAGTAAAGGAGTCACAGAAAACATAATCAGTAGCACTTATTATGCAGAATGTTAAGTTAGGAACAGAAGTTTACAGAAAAAAGATAGAGGCCATAAATCAGATAGAAAATTGAAAAAAATAAAAATTCTGATTGTTGGAGGTCATAATATAAAAACAAACAAGACAGTGCTATTTGGATGTTAGAGATTTTAAAAGTTAATACTTCGTGAAACCATTCAATGAATGGATGGATGCAAATCAGTATTTTACAGCTCTGAATACCCTCAGGAAATGTTTACCTCCAGTCGTTGTTGAACTAATGTGTGCTTATTCTCTAAATTAAAATGGATAAAATCTAATACAACCTCAAATATACCTGCTATAACTAATATTGTGACTGTTTTGATGCAAATAGCGATTTAAGAAATTTTTTTGTAAAAAGATGATAATGCGAAATGATAATGTACAAGTACACTGTGTGATTTAACATGTTTTTTTTTGCAAAATATAATATTTATAATGATTCATAATTGATGAAATTTTTTCTTTTTCTTATGACACATAAGTTGACTTATGTACAAAATGACTTGAGCTTATTGTTGCTTCCCATGGGCACAGAGTTATTCCCCCTGGCAGTAGAGAATATGGAACTCTCCTGCAGTGTTACTTCAGTTAGAACAACATGTCCGCTTGCTTTTGTTGTTAAACTGTACATCAATTGATAACTTCCAATGCCACATGTCCTCTAGATCTATTGTGTGTGAAATGAACTATCTGTTTGTACCCCAATACTGTTACTGTGGAGCAAACGGAATTGTACAGACAAATGCAAAATTCTTTCAACATGTGGGTAAGTTACCAGTTTCTCTTATTTTGCACGTTACAGTGCCTTCTCCACTATCCAAAGTTACTTTTTAAGCTTTTTGTTCTGACTTATTGTTACATGTATACATACTTTTGAGAAAGTAACCAGATATAGTACAATACAATACTCAAAATAATTTATTTTACTTATTCCCCCAACATCTTGTATTCTTTACAAACCATTCCTGAGCGGTATATATAATGTAGTAGTAGTACAGTACCAATACTGAAGACACTTTCTTCATTAACAGCTGTTTAAGGTGGTGCAAATCAGTTTTGTCACGTCGGTAATAAACAGTCACCTTTTTGTTCGTCTGGGGAATAATGAGATTCTTTTATGCAATAATTGATATTCAAATTTGATGATAAAACAGGGTAACCGAATCAGAACTGCTCAAAGGGCTGTAAGCGACTTATGGCTATTTGGAGCTACGACATCCAAATTCAATAACAATCGTAAGCAGTCCTTTCAGCAAACCAACAGCCCTATGTAACATGATATTTTCAAATTGTAGAACTGCAAAGGTCAGTCTGGCAAGTTAACAGTTACTTTTGGTACTTAGACTCAGGAGTCCTGACAAAATTCTCATTTCTTCAAGCATGTTGTTTATTTACAGTTCCAAAGCTCCCCACTATCCTGCCATTCACTTTTCTCCTTGACCGTACAGCTGTCACTATTCTGATTTGTCATCTGGTTGGCTGGACACAGAAGTTGACTGGTTTTTTTTGTCCCCGCCCCACGGGCTGTGGGCCAGTGCTGGAGAGTTACGGAATTGATCTCCTTCGTCATCGCCACAGTTTGGTTCATACTGCGTGTTCTCAAGCCTTGTGATTAAGCGCTCATCCTCGTCCCCGAATTCACCGCCCATCAATGTCGGTTCACCCACTACCATTACGTCCTGTAAAAAAATAGATTCTTAGTTCATATTAAAGGTAACATTGTTTGCTTGCTTAATGCTAAGCATTAGGTTAGTTCATTTGTATGGCGGCATGTTAATCCGTAGTGTCAAAGGAGCTAACCTCAGAGTTATTAATAACACTGACTACACAGGACCAACACAAGGCACAAACATGACAACAGCAAACACCTCTCACCCAAATAGACAGGTTTTTAAACCGTTCTAGGATATCTATGCTACTGTTGAAATGACCACATTTACCCAGATTGGTCTTGAATCTATGCTTGTATATTGCAGGTGTATCTTTTAGTTGTTAAATCTGAGTCTCACTCTATTTTGCAAAGAACAATCTTGTAACGATGTGTATGATTCATTGATTGATAATGACATACTGCCTTTAGCCAGAAGGCTGTAACGACATACTGCCCTTAACCAGTAGTATGTTACGACATACGGCCCTTTGTACAGCTTTGTGGCATCACACACCACCTTGGAAACCGCATATCACAATTCAGTGCGAAAAACAATAGAGCTAAAGCTGGGACAAATGTTTTGGGGGTAAAGTTTTAGTTTTTATACCGTTTATAAACTTTTAGACTTAATTTATTTCTGAATCTGTATTAAGATCAGAAATGATTGTACTAGCAGCTTTTGGCTAACACAATCGGTTTCAGCAGCCCCCACCTTTACCAATTTTACAAATTGCAGTGCTGTACAAGATTACAGTGAAAGTGTTTGAAAAATCAGAGCTTAAATGTTAAAGGTACTATACCGCAGAATTTTGGCCAAAAATCGACTCAAACGAATTAAACCGGGTTTAAATTTATATTTTTCTAGTATGGCCCAAAGTATAAGCTTTCAGAAAATATCAAACTTGAGTGTGTGATATATTGTATTAAAATAATAATAGTTATCCTTTATTATTATTTTTATTATTTGAGGATTTTTGGCCGAAACTCTGCGGTATAGTACCTTTTAGCTTCTGTGTAAAAGTATCCTTGACAAAATCAATACATCCATTTGATTATATGACTGCTGACTAAGTTCCATGAGCTGCTGCATTTCGATCGAACGACAGGCAGTTTAGTAATTATGACATATGCATGCTTACAACTCACCCCCGGAACCGGGTTGAAACCTTGAGGCCCTGGTGATCGCTTCTGCTTGCTGGTTGGTGGACCTGAATCTCGAGAGTTGATATTGTTGGCGTTTCCAGCATTGGTGGAGTTTTTACGTTTTCTTCGTTTGGCTGGAGGTCGCTGAGGATCTGCAGTGTAAAATTGGGAGAGATAAGTCCTATTGCATTGACTAACTGTGGAGAATATACAGTTATTTCACAGTTTTTTCAGTCTGTCTCCATACAACAATTTGGTAACACTTTCCAATTTCCCTTTCAAATATTCACCAAGCTACTTTTAGCCTTACAGTTCTCAACTTACATTTGCCATATACATCTATCAGATGATGGATAAAGTCACTGTTGGAAAGCACATCAGGATTTTTATAAATTATTTTTTGCCTTTAGTATTAAAATTGTCCCCTTCAAAAGGCCACTGGACAAATCTGGGTCATCTTATGATTGTTACAGTGAAGAAGTACTAAACAAAAGTAACTTGATTGTATAAAAAAATAATTATTGTGATGTTAAATAATGATGTTTTCTTTCAATAGCTGTCTCGCATTCTGTTCTTCAGAATCATAAACTTTACATATCTGACGGGTCAAAAAAGTTAATCAGTTTCATATGCAATTAATCATATTTGCTTATTTATTTGGTTGGTGTTGAAAGTTGCACTCAAGCGTATATATTTCACTCATTTAATGTCGCCATTGTGACTGGGGAAAAAACCCTTTCAACACATACACGGTCAACAGAAAGGCATAAAAACTATTTGCCAATACTGATCAATGGCTCGTTCCTTGTGAAATTCGAAACATACATATCCTCAAAGGGTTTCCGAAATAGTTAGACGCACAATTACAAATTTTTATCTTTTATTAATGTTCGGTATCATAACTACTGTTCTCTTAATTCATAACGATTTAGTAAAGAATTTTGTCAAAAGACTTGAATAACAAGACAGCTATGGAGGAGAAATGAGAAAGAAAAAAGAAATAATTCAACGTACTACTGTTCTTATTACCTTTACCCGGAGGCGCCACCATTCGCTGCCATTTCTGAAACAGCGTTGTTTTCAAACAGTCTCTAGGATTGAGACCGTATGCTTTGTGGCGGGACATTAACTCTTGCATTGGTTCTAAAATAACACATAACTGAAATAGAAAAATTCAATGTGATAAATTTTTAATTTTTTTACCAAGCTATAGACTACTTCACTCATAAAGATAAGTAACTCTAAGCAATCATTTAATATTTTTTCAATGAGGTCCAAATATTCTCACTATTATTATTTAATCATTTGCTTGATGAAGTTTTAAAATCCATTTAAATTAGTTAAAAATTTACAATACAATGAATTATCAGATGTCAGTTAAAGTGCTGCTTTGATATTACACTATGTATCAAAATAGCAAAAAGCAAAAAAAAAAAAAAAAGATGAATGAAAAGAAAAAAAGTCATAGTCAAATTATAGACCAAACAAAGTTGTTGACAAAACCGCTGTTACATTTGTTGTAGAATTACTGGGTTTCCACAAGAAGCCACTTCAACTGAACTACTGTAAGTAAAATGTATATTGGACTTTTCATGCTACATTTGTTGTGGTGATCATGTCAGTGAAGCAAATGTATATAAAATGTTGTTGATCAGCTATATAACTAACTGACTCCGTACATTTGTACAATTTCTGTTTTTCTATGGTTAGATTTTGAGTAATTTTTGTTATTTTTATCTGTAAGAAATGCATAAATATAACATGGCATAAATAGTCCACCATACATTTACTTACAGCATTTCGACTGATGTGGCTTTCAGTGGAAAACAAAGAATCCTACAAAAAATGTAATAGGAGTTTTTTTAATAACTTGGTATGGTCAGTAATTTGACTACTACTTTGTTTTTTGATTACTCTTCCATTAAAATTATACTTTACTCTGACAGAATAGGGGTTAGATTCCATGATATATCAATAAAGCTTAAATCGATAAATCATCAATATCGATAAATGCTAAAAGAAAGAAGGCCCTTTAAGGGTGTAAAGATAGAAAAAAAAGGGAGGTAACTCACCCTGAGGAAGTTGAGAGTGTAGTTGGTGAGGCCTTGGCGCGTGATATTTTTAGACAACTGTTCTACCATGGCTGGGTCCTGCTGGTGAAACAAATTAAAAACACAAATAACCACCATATAAAATAAAAAAACATGTAAGAGTTGTTCCTTTTTTTTTGTCAGGGTTGCCCCAAACTTACATTTACATTAAAGTTTACTTTGAGAAGTTCAATTAAAGTGTCATAATTTGACTGGCTTTGTTTCCATTCTCAATAAATGAAGGACAAGGAATCCGTTCAACTGAATATGTCATAACATTATAACATAATAAATAGATTAACTTTCAGATTAATTGTGACTTACCTGCATTGCTATGACGCTCCTTGGTATGAGTTCTCTGTGTTGTCTAACTGAGAAATGCCAAGATCGAATCCTCATCAGATCATCAAAGGTGAATTCCAATATTAACCTACCCTCTGTAACAACCTGGGAGGTAAATAAAACAGACCATGTAGGCTAGCTCCTGTAATAATTTTATCTCCACTTTTGACAGTCTAGGTGTTAGTTGTAGAGGAAACCACAATGAATCCCACTTCTATTCATCCTGAAACATTTCCACATAGTGCTGTATGTAGCCAAATGTGGACTTGAAGTCGTTAATTACAGTGGTACGAGGATATACGAGAACAAACAACGCAGAGCAAGTACAGAAATCAAACTGATGTCTGATGGCCCTTTGATTGAAGAGCTCCAGGACGCATGAATCTTCGATCGCAAAGTCAGGTGATTTCAGGCCTTGAAATTTAAAGCGACCTACATGTAACTGATCATTGTGTATTGGTTACGCAAAATCAGTCACACAGTGAAGCTATAGTTATGAGGTCAGTGGCGCATTACATAATACACTACACTGTGGTCGTTGTGGACATCTGGTAGTTGTGCTTTGATTTATAGCGCAAAGAAAATAAATTTAAAATGTTGAAAAAATAATAAATAACAGCATTGGGCAAAAATAAAACTGAACATAATCATTTGTTTGTGCTCCTTTTCAAATTTTATTCTGACGACATGTCTTTCCTATGGAAAAAAAAAGGAGATCAAGAATTGATTTTCTCGCTTTAAATCATACATTCCTAAGCTGGTTATTATTCCTGAAATGTCATGTATAAAAGTAAACATAAAATGAAATAGGTGAATATGTGTTGATAAAACGCCATAAGATCAAATAATAGTGTTTTCGTTTTTTGGGGATAACACTTTCTGATTGGCCATCCAGAAGGCCGCATGGCCGAGTGGTTTAGGTGGCCGGCATTTACTGCTGGCGACTCGGTGCCTGACTCCGAGGGTCGTGGGTTTGATTCCGGCAAGGGTCTCAGCCTGCACAATTCTCTGAACTATAATCTGTTCAGTATCTGAAGTGTTATCCCAAAAAAAAACCACGAAAATACTGTTATCGATAACTTTCTAAACGACACAAAAATATTTCACGATGAAATAACAGCGAACAAAACCAAAAAATACTGGAAGTTTCTTAAACAACTTGTCATTTGTCAAAAACGTATGAGATAGTCATTTATTAGTCATCAAATAAATAATGTTTATGTTACGAAATGCCATGCATAAAAGTAAACATAAAATGAAATAGGTGAATAAGTGTTGATAAAACGCTTAAAATAAAAAAAAAATTGCAAACAAAACCAAAAACTACTGGAGGTTTCTTAAACAACTTGTCATTTGTCAAAAACGTATGAGATAGTCATTTATAAGTCATCAAATAAATAATGTTTATGTAAATTTTGAAACCTGTAATATTGGATAAAACAGTCTGAGCAGAATAGGATATTTGTCCACAACTTTGTAATTTAAGTTTTTAACGTATCTTTGCCATTTTAACATTTGTTTGTGGCGAATAACTGAAATCAAATAAAATCAGTTTTGCCTACCTTTGTGAACATGGGTTTTCCGTGATGCGTTACCATGGTGGCTTGATCACAGTCTAATGTGATGGTTGTATTATGGAATGATTCTTTAGGGTGTTTCAGAATGTAATAAAGGTCTGTCACTCCACCTTCAAATATACTACGGAAGTACCGAGGTATTAACGTCCGACCAATTGCTGCAAATTAAAAGAAAATAAAGAAATTTACAATTTAATCCTAACATTGTACCAAATATACAAAAAATGTGTCATCCATATTGAAGTTATTATTACCACTAGATTTATGGCTTATGGAATTTCTTCCTTATTTACATTAAAGTCACATACGCACCCATAGATTATGTATTTTGAATTATCACAGAATCACATGAGTTAAAGTGATTTTTCTCAAGATGTCAAAGTAAGAGACTTTCTCTCCATTAATTCCATCCCCAAAACTGAAAATTCTGTCAGAATATTATAAAGAGGATGTGTCAACTTGCGGCCACATCTAGGCCATGCTTTTGTTTGTTTGTTTGTTTGGGGTTTTAAGCTGTTCTCAAGGTTATTGCACTTATATGAGGGTGCGCCAGCCCAATCGGTAAAAATAACAAACCGCTTACGACGCTGACAACATGCAAGACAGGACAAAACATTAACAGGACACCACAACAAATCAGCATCCTGTGCCTCTTTAGAGAGCACCAAGGAACAGGAGGCTTAGGGACTAGGGTAGGGTACTGACACTACTTCAAGTCAACCGTTCATTAGCCCCACCCATAACAAAGAGTAAAAATGCTGACTCGTTCCATATACGGCCATTCACCGTGACGGAATCCAAAGCTTTGTCGATATATGTGACGAAAAATGACCCCCCTCCCCCCTTTTATTTTGAATTATGGCAAGACTTCTCCTGGCTCATACACGCCTTGTACCAACTGAATATTTGTTACTCAGACTGTGATCAAAAGTAACTATTTTAATTAATGAACAATCTTCAAAACCTGTTAAAATCAAGGCAATCAGTATTTGTTGCAAAACTCAATTTATATTTGCCAAAATAATAATAAAAAATAATAATACATGTACTAAAAATTATAATTGTGCAGACAATTCTAACCCTCCTATGTTTAACCCTATTCATATACACATGTGATATTGTGAATCTGAAGGATTCCGTAGCTCTCTGAGATTCCCTTCACTGGAGACACATCCAGACTGGCTGCCATCTGCTAACTTCCATCAATTATTGATCAGTCACCAGAACAGCTCCAGCTACAGATGCCAAACCCAGACCCCTATTTTGTACCAAATAATGGAATATCCCAATCAAAATTACTCATACCAGGGCGACCTATTTAGATCAAATGGGGGAGATAGACACAGCTGTTGATTTGATACCAGGTCTTAACAACCATTCACCCCTTTAACCATCTATCTATATGGATCGGTCTGAATGAGAACAGGTTGTAATGTTGGACGACCTCAAAGAATGTTATTGGGAGACACACAACAGGTCAAGTGATTACATTTTTTTTCTTCAAAAATGTATATGGAAAAGAATTGAACTTTAAGTTAAAAATTAAATTAATAAAAATGTTTAAATATTCAATCCAAAGATTCAATAAAATATTTGAAATTTTGTATGCCTTCTTTTTATTAAAAGTATTTTTTTAAGGACAGCACTCAAATTAAAATTGAACAGATTCAAGTAGTGAAGTTTTGCAGTTTGAGACTGGAGACTGGTCCAACCCATGGCCAGGACAGCCGGGAACCCAATCGTCAGCAGAAAATTACAGGCACTTAGACCACTCATCTATAAATATTACAAATACTATTTATTGCAGCATTTTTTAAAATTATAAGCCGATTTCCATCCGAAAAGCTCAGGACAATTGCTAATGACAGGTCAAGAAAATATCTATATTTTGTTCTTTTGGGCTTGTATGAACTATGAATTAAGAAAAATCATATATATTGAAATAAAATTGATCGGTTTGTTTGCGGAGGATTTAACACTCTCGTTATGTTGCATGTACATGTATATCGCTCACATGAATCAGTGCCACAATTATAACTGATTCCACTTGTATGATGGCTGTGTCCTTCTAACTAACAAGAAAAACTTATTAAGAAAATGTGAAGTCACTTCAAGTTTTCACTCCGTTGGATAGATAATGTGACTCAGGTGTTAATGATGACATCACAAATGTAAACCCATCAAATCGGGTATCATTTCCTGTATATTTATACTTTCCAGTACCGTGTTTACATGGAAGTTGGAACCTAGGTAATGTATTGTATTGTCATTCTTAAGTGGCGCATCGCGGCATGCCTTGGCCAACAAAAACCTCTCCCAAGATCATTAACTGTACACACATAGCTTATCACACAATGTTGAGAAGCTCAAAAACTAAATTTTTTAAATTGTCTTACTGTATCTTTTAGGCCCGTCTTCTAAACAGAAAGCTAATGTTAATGTGGCGTCATCCTCAAAAAACTCTGTGGCGAATGCGTCCCACCATAGATTATCACTTTCCTGAAATAGACAAAAGCAATATTAAATTCAAGGTCAACCAAAACATGTTTATCACATATAAGTAGTACTTGAATATATTAACATTATATCTACAAGCACTAGCAGGGCAAAATAATTATCACAAAGGGAGAGAAAGAGAAGAAAAAAAAAAGGAAATAAAAACAACAACTTTGGTATTTGGGTATACAGTTGACAACAATGTGTTATCAAAAAAAAAAAAAAGATTATTTGATTAGGGTGTTACGCCGCACTTAAGGTTATTTCATTCATATTACGGTTACCAGTCCAATAGGTGGAGGAAACCACCCAAGTAAATATCGCTGACAACAAGAATACATCACATTACATTTACAGGACACAAAAACAAATCAGCCTGCTGTTGCCCTGGTGCTCTCACGACTTTGCGTTGACGATGTGTGGCGGACAAATGGGAAGAAACCTTGCAAAAACCACTCTGGGTTTTCCGCAGCCACCAAAACTTTTATTGGTAAATTAACTTTAAAATATTGTTTAAAAGGCCTTTGCATCTAGTTTAGAAAAATCATTTATCTATGAAACAAAAGGATTACTTGATTAGGGTTAATGCCATACTCAAGGTTATCTCAACAGTCCCATTCATTCATAAACATTCTATATTTTTATTTTTTATAATAAAATGTTTATATAAGATTTCATAATGCCTTCGAGCATAAACTTGTGGCTTTACAGTAAAACCAAGCTCGAATGGCAGGAAGATATTGGCTAGATGTTTTGGACAGTTGGACCATTCTATGACAACATGGAGTTTTCCTTGCTTTTTTCCTGTAATGATCTCTTGGTGAACTAACTTGGACTAGAAGCTACTTTGTCTGTACCTGAATGTGACACTGATTTACAAGAGTAGTTTGGATTTAAATAACACTGGATAAATTGACAGAATAATTTATCTTCCACCCTCATTATCGCACCAATTGGACCTGGTTCCCATGGTAACCGTGGGACAGTGTCCACAGCCCTCTTATACTGGGCTCCAGGTTTAACATTGTTCTTAGAGTAGAATCTACGGCCAAAACAGGGATAGAACATGTGATGTTCAAGAGAATAGTTAATTTTAACTTTCATAATGAATTCATTGATATCAAAACCTTTTTTAGAATTAAATCTCCATCATAAACTGAAAAGACTTGTAATGGTTTAATACTTACATCACCAGGAAAGATAAAACATATCTGATGCTTCTCAATCCCCAATATAACATGATTACTTAGGAACCTTGAGTATGGCGCGTAAAAACCCAATCAAACAAACAAACAAATTTACTGGGGAAGGAGCAAATTTTTTAATTTTTGGATTTTATAAAATTGATTTTCAGATCCTTCCCCATCAAAAGCTAAAACATCTCAACAACTCAGTCAAGTACTTTTTAAAAATTTGAGGGCTAAAATAATTTATTTACGGCTCAAGATAGATTTAAAACCAATTCTTAACTTTAAATTCCATGATCCAATTACGTGATTTTGGAATTTATTTTATCTTTTATAATCAAAAGATTAAACATTTAGACAGTAAATAACTAGTATCTATAAAGATTTTCATAACTTGATTGTAATCATTCAAAGGAAGCAAATATTTATTAGTGAATGTTAAATTGCATGATGAAATAAATACATTTTAAATACTTTTAATTTTATCTACATCACAAACTCAAACATTATCAATTGTAAACAAACCCAACACAGGCCAACAGCTAAGTAACTATTATCAATAATGGTTTTATAACATTTCATGTTGAGGATGAATCAATATTATTTTAAAACATCTTGACTGACATTTGGTATCTTATCTCTACAACTAGTCACAGGCTAATGAGCACTTACTGTAAATCACCTATAATTTCGACCATGCATAATGCTCACCTTTTTGCAAGTTGTGGAAGTATTATAGCATGTAAACAAACAAATTTAAGTTTATTGTAAAATCCAGATTCTCCTTTACCTGTAAAACTGTTGTTTGACTCCCAGACATTATTTTAAAGTCCTTAAAAAAGCTTCCAAAGTATTAACTTCATGGTTGAAATTTTAGGTGATTTAGGGTATTTTGTTGAAACCAGTTGCAGGTAATGCTACATCTGTGGTGAATTTAGCCCTGTCCCGTACTATGTTGTCTTTGAATGAATTACACTACATGATCATGAAAAATTTCTTGAGAGATGCGAGTTTTGTTCAACACAGAGAACACACTCACAATCTGGACTGTATTTCTAAATGACAGTGGCAATGAGTTACATAGTGTTCTCCAGACTTATGTCAATGATACCAGTGAGTTTTGATTTAAGATTTGTTTAAACGGCTTGTGCGACATTACTTTCTCATATGACAATGTTTCAGTGTTTATGATTTTGTTTTGATGTTTTCCACACTTTGTTGTGATATCTTCTGGAACATTGATTCCCTGCCCTGTGACACTGGTTTCTCACCGTTTCTGTGCCATTTAACACATTTCTCGTTCTTTACACCACAGATATCAGACCTTCTATTGTTTCTCAGCGGCTACAGCTAGACTTAAAATTCAGCAATTACTGTATTAACATCACTTCCTCTGAGAACAACTTCAGTACAGTCAACGCAAGATTGTTATTGTGTTTGATTGGTGTTCAATGCTGTACTTAAGGTTATTTCACTCACATGACAGCATGCCAACCAAATGGGTGAAGGAAGCTGCCCTCAATGTGGCTTACAACAGACAGACACATCACAATTACATGACTCAAGCAGGATACCACAACAAATTGGTTTCCTGATGCCAATTAGCAGAGGCCACCCGCTTAAAGAAAGCTCTCACCCACTCGACAACTCGCCAGAGATTTTTATTTATTTATTAGATTGGTGTTTAAAGGTAGTCAGTGGTATTTTGCTTATATCATGTGTTGCTGGTGTTTGTTGGAAAACCTTGAAGAAACCTCCTAAAAACCACCCTGCGGTCTCCACAACCACCTGAAAATTTCCCTATTATACCTTAGAGGGTTGACAGGCTGAGGGGGATTATAACCTACATGTATTCCAGATTAGTGAAGGGGACTAAGCCCGAGTTAGCCAAGCCATGGCGTGGCCCAGAGATTTTTTAATACTACAATGATAAGATTGGTAGAGATATCCAAATTAATGTAACTGGCAACAAACAATATCACGCACAATAGGTTATGATGACATAGATAAACAGACTAGGTTACAAAATGATGTCACATAAAAGTCGACTTCTGATTCCTGTTTGCTCAATGAGCCACAGGGCTCACGAAGCTCCATCCAACCAACCGCTTAATAAGCCCAGAAACTTTAAATACATGCATATCCGTCGTTCAACATTCATGTCAACAAATTATATACCTTGAAATAGATGTTCAAAGGATGATAAATTTAAATACATTGTATACAACTATACATGCACATGCAATGATGAATGCATGTATGTTTGTTGTTGGGGTTTTGCTGAGCCTAAGCTTTTTTCGCTGGATTGTTTTTTTGGTTTAACAGTTAATTGGGGTTTTACACCGTACTTAAGATTATGTCACTCGCATGCCAGGCCAATATGTTAAGGAAACCATCCTAAACAACACTGGCAACCACAATACATTTACAGGACAAACCTGGACACCACAACAAATCATGCTCCTTAGCTCAGAGAGCACCAGGGCCCAGGAGCATTCTCAAATTGCGATTTTACGCAGTACTTAAGGTTATTGCACTAACATCATGGCTAGCCAGCACAATAGATGAAGGATTTGTTTGATTGGGGTTTTGCCTTGCACTCACGGTTATTTCACTTACATGATCAGATGGCGTGCCAATCCAATCGGTGAAGGAAACCACCGTAAACGAAGCTGGCAACATGCAAGACAGGACAAAAAACTTTACATAACATCAACACAAACAGGACACCACAACAAATCGCCATACTGTGCTCCTTAGCTCAGAGAGCACCAGGGCACAGTAGGCTCCCACCCAACCACCCACCAATAGATGAAGGAAACATGCCTTACACCTTTAGCAATGAACAAACAGAACATACACAGGAAACAATAACAAGACGCCACAACAAATCTGCTTCCTGATGCATGTTAGCTCAGAGAGCACCATGACACAATTACATTAGTAAGAAGAGACATACCTCTGTCCTTTGCTGTAACCTCTTATTCAGTTCATAGATTCTGAAGTCCGGCTGACCCATGTAGGGGGTGTGGCGTCTGTAGAAAGTGGAAAACGGAGAGGCATAAAATGGGTCTGAATTCATAGGCATGTTTGGGTCAGGGGGTGGGGGATGCATTGGGGAATACATATAGTCAGCTAAACAGGGAAAGAGATGGAGGCAACTAAAGAGGGAAGGTGTCAGGGTACTTCTACACAGGGCAAGGTCTTAATGTAGGCACAACCCGGCTATTTCCTCTTCATTCATCCAAATACAGAAACAATGTAACGTCTAAGTCACAGTTTGGGACACGATTAGCATGATACAGTTCTAGGGTAGATCAATAGTTCAGTCACAATACATTACTCCTCTCCTTTTATCATCAATCAGGTAACAATACATCAATGATCAACTCTTAACTACATATCCAAAGTTACTACTGCCATAGTACAGGAGTCAGATAGATGTACAAATGAGTTGTTGCAGTGTTGTGGTTTTCAATTATGTAAGCACAATACATGGAGCATGGGTTACAACTGAGATATCTATAATATACTGGTGTCTCAACACAGTCAGAAGCCAAAGTCTTCCCACACATACAGATATACAATCTCTCCCTGTCCAGACCGGAAAAATGTTCTATTTAATAGAAAGGTCAATAACTTGCAAGTTCAGTAGAGAGAACCAAACTGTGTACACACAACGTATATCTGAGTATAGAGGATACGATCTTTTTGGTTGGTAAAGAATTCAAACAGTGGTTAGATTCTGGTATCCGTTAAATGAAGAGAATGGTCCTTTCATAAATGGTACTTAACTAGTAGAATCATAACATCTCTATAATTGCAGGTAGTACATCACTCTGTAGACACTATTACGGAGAATAGACAACACATACATGGTCCGAAGAACTCCAATAGTCCAATACCTGTTATACTAGAATGGTCAAATTACATGTTTCTAGTACATGTAAAATTATAACATCTGTTTGACTGATATAGGAAGCTGAATTAATCCTGTATAATTCTCTGGTACAGCCAGAGTTAGTATTAACTGGTATTGTGATGAAGTTAGTCACATTTGAAGGAACCACTGGTTTGTCATCGGTATTTGAAGAACTAACTCTGTCCAAGCTTGAGACCACAATCACATGGAGTTCTGAGTTACTGTGACAGACTACTGCCTCATGGTGGAAAACAAGAAACGTCAATATTCTATTGATTTTCTCGTGGTGCAGCTACGGTGTAGTTTGCTGCCGAGTCATTGGTGTGGCCCAATGCTAGGCTTGGCTCAGTGCCAGCTTATCCCAGCACAGGCTGTAGGTTTGGCTGGAGAATTCCACTCTATTCCACTCACACATGTGATCAGAGGTCACCAAACAACCACCTAGTTTTAAAACACTCTACTCTTCCTCCTTCAAAATTCATGTATTACAAGCTACCCCTAATAACACTTCACCCATTGGGTCCATTCAATAATCTACAGTATGGCAGTGGCTAACAAACACCTGATGGGCTGTGGTTAATAGTTAAGGTGATAGATATACCACTTGTCAATTCAAACAGCTGATATTCAAATTGATAAAAATACACAGTAAATTAAAACTTCTTGAAATGAAAGTCTGTTTAGCCAATAATCAATTACTATAAGGAACACCTTAAAAGTAACATGTATTCCCCCCTTAACACTAGAGCTGTTTTGTTGTGTAGTAGAGTAACTGGGGTTACTTATGCTCTTTCTAAAGCCCCTGATGAACAAGTCTAGCCAGGCCCAGGTCTTAGCTACAAGGCAGGTTGACTGTAGGAGGTTGAGGGGTTGTGTGCAGCATACACCCAGGCAGGCCTGCCTTGCACTGCACCAGATTTCCCCTGAAGGCTTTGACCTCTCTCCTAGACCCTGCTGCCAGCTGTACACACTGAACTAGGCACCTGAGTTATAATCCTTGTATATGTATGTGTGTATCTAGGCCAGTTGCTTAAATTACACTATGGTCTCCAGCAGTATGCACTAGAATAATAACACATAGCAAAACATATAGCAAAATCAAGCAAAAGTTACACCAAGTTACACAACTCTCTTTGTGGTCAAATATTGATTTATTGACTGGTGTTTAACACCGTGCTCCAGGTTGTTTCTCTTATATGACAGCGATGTATTCCAACCGTAGACAGTGACAACCATTAAATGTTGTGAACTTGTGGTTAAAGAGAATCATACATTACCATAAAATGTGAATTTTTATTCACATTTGAAACAAATATTTTCCTTTGTTCATTTATTGATACTGATAAACTCAAATACAGGTATATACAACATTTGGCATAAGCCATTCTCTATTCTCTTAGAGTATATTCATTTTAAATTGCTTCATGTAAACCGCCTACAGAGTACGCAATTGTCAATGAAACCGCATAGGTAAGTAGAAGTGGTCTACACGCACATGATGTAGGAGACCAGTATATCAGGCTCTACTTCTGGAATTGGTGTCTGACATTGAAGACCTTCTGTTTAATTATCAAAACAACAGGCAGCAGGTACTAGTATTCAGACATTTTTCCTGGATGACTATCCTAGTATGAATTTTGAGACAGTGCAACCCAAACAAAAATACTAATGACTTTGTAAACAACACAAATGTTCATGTACAACACTTCTTTGACAAGTTGTGCAAAGAGTCAAATACAAAACTGCTCTACTTTTGAATATTAATGTAAAATACCCAAATTAGTTAGATTTCAGTGCTAAGAAATTAGTATAAAGAAAGTAAAAAAATAACTAAGCAGTCAAATTTCCTCAACAGATGTGCCCTTATCTTAGAATAGTTTTAGGGGACATTAACTAATAGAATATATTACTTAAAATGTAAAACTGTTTCATTGCAATGCATCATTTATAAAATAATAAAAAAAAAACACTGGTTTTCAGTGAGTCGTGTCTCTTAATAATAATAATATTATTAATATAGAGGTTATCAATAAGTTTTATCTTAATGCTAGTTTTGGGTATCTTGTGATCATAATCAAGATATTCTGTTACTCTGGAGTTATTTCCCCTTGCAAAATCAACCACTGGCAAAGAAAGTTATCATTTAAGTCCAGAAATAGCAAAAGGACAGCCCTGAGGACATTCACTCAATTATTCTAAATTTAGTTATCTTAATATAAAAAATTAACGGTACAAAAATAGAAAACTTTGATAGTCTAAATATAGAACCTCGAATGAAGGTAGTGCAATTTTTTTCCTGAACAAGGACATAATGACAATGACACATTCACATAAAATAATGTGCAAATATGGGTTAATTCATTAATCATTAGTGAATTTTTTTCTTGTTTTTGGTGTTAGAAAAATATACATAAAACCATTGAGTGCCAAAGATTGAAAAACGACAGAATTTATGAAAAGCTTTTATCACAAAGAACAAAAACTAGATGATCACCAAATATTATTATTTATCTTTAGAAAACTCAAGCACTAGTGATCCAACTAGAGCAATAATAGTGTTTAGATTTATTGGTTTAAAATTCAATTTACACCAAAACTTTGTGACAAAAAAAAAACAAAACAATTCTTGAATCCTTATTTCATTAAAAAAAAAAAAAAACAACCCAAAACTGGAGGACCAGCAAGTGTGTTGAGAATTAACATGTGAAAGATTTTAGAAATTTCCAGGCAACAACAGCTTTATACCGCTACACAAACAAAATGAAAATAGACTGCTTGAGCCATTTTCCTCAGCTTTTCTCATTGTCAAAAGTCAGTGATAAATTATTCCATTTGAATACCCTAGAAATTGACAGTAGTTAAGGCCCGAATTTACATGTTTTTATAAAAGTGTGTAGTGAGAGCATGCACAACAGTTATCACCCAATAAGTCTCAAACTCTGGCCCCAGTCTAGAAAATAAACCTCCAAGAGTTGCCTCCCTTCTAAAGTTAGTCAGGCAGAAGGATTGATAAGCAAAACCATGTCATATATGGTATAAGAAAAATGCCACTCAAAGAGCTCATCGATAAAATGTTAAAAGAGATAAAGGAGAAAAAAATAAAATGTGCAGTGACACACAAATTGGTTCGTTGTTAAATAGTATGTTAAATTGAAACCGTTGTTGAAATTTGTAGCATCATGTAACTGTTACAGCTCCTTTGCGAGGGTGTGCATTTAAACCTGGTTTTTCTATCAAACAACTTTATACTTTGCCCAAATTGCCTGTTTTGTTAACAGAATTTTGCAAATCCCTCCTTTTGGTCATTTAACGCATATCAATATATGTAAGGCTTAAGCCAAATGGGGTTATTTCTTTTGAGATTTATCTGATTTGTGTTGAACGCCGTGCTTAAGAGTATTTCACTTATATGACGACTTTGCGTTGCTGGAGTAAAAACTGAAAAGAAACCATCCCGCGAACTCTGCAGTCACAGGGCCATACGGTCCACTGGTTGGGATCAAAACTATTCCAGGTAAAGTGAAGGGGACTCCGTAGTCCAATGCTCAACCAATTTCTTTTGGGAGAGCCAAGAAAGAAATACAAGCACAATAAACACAATAAATCTTCGGGTGTGGTGTGTGTGAATGAATTCTGCCAAATTTCCTAAACAAGAATCTGCTCAAGTTAACAGAGCGATAACAAAAATACAAATATAAAAAAAAAACGAATTGTTAGTTTGTTAGATTGGGATTTTACTAAGTACTAAAGGTTATTTCACTAATACGACGTGTCAACTCAATGGGGGGGGGAACCTAAACGACACAGGCAACAAAGAGACAATACAGTATAATCACAGGACCGGGAGGACCCCTAACACGATGCCACAACAAATCGGTTAACTGATGCCCCGTAGCTTAGTGAGCACCAGTTCCTGTCAACCACCTGCTCCCAAGAAATGTCAACGTTCAAGTGAAGAAAAAGTGCAAAACTGAAGTCTAACCAGGGCAAATTAAGATTCAGTTATGATTGCTAAAGCTGTACCATTTTAAGTTTAATTAATTGTTTGAAAAAAAAATTTGAACAAGAATACTACATTTTATCTATAAGTTAACAGCATGGGTATAAGTAATTATATTTCTATAAATTTCTTATTTTATTTTATTTTAATTTTGTTTTTAGTTTTTTTTTAAAGATATATTTTATCTTATGTCGTTGGAAATATCTTTTCATTCACGAAGGCAACTTTCTTTTAATAACCTTACAGACAAATGAACAATTTGAAAGCACTTGCAGTCTCAGGTATTAACAAAATATTATAGTACCCTAAATCCTCAACAAATTCGACCTCTAAGGGCACAAACTTTAAGTAATTTATTGAATGTTTAAGTGTGAATGTGGAAGTCAAACTTTTTTCTGGTAATTTAAAGTCTGAACTTAATAAAAATTTCAAAATTGCATGTCTACACTTCTTACCCTTTGCATAAAATGTAGATTTATAAGTTGTAAAGGGGGTCCCCTTTACCATTTAACAAACTACATGTCATGCAAAGACTTAGAAGTGGAGAGAAAACAATCTTAACATTTTCATGAAGTTCAGAAAATATAAATTTTAGTTCCAAATTCTCATCGATAAATTACTTAAAACTTATGCTCTAAGGTAGAATTTGTTGAGGATTTAGGGTAAAATTTATATACATGTACAATCTAAATACAAAAATAATTACAATTTAAAGTTACATTTTAACATTAGTTAGTAAGATATTGACATAAATAATCCAAACTGAAAAGATTTTAAAATTTAACTTGTTTAAAGCGATTTACAATATGGAGCAAACAAACCAGGTAGGGCATATACAGATTACAACAGCTTGTTTATTAAGGTTGTGACGTATTGGTGTAGATACTACTACTCATAGTGTTAGCCAGAGAGGTGTCTCGGTGTCTTTGAGACACCCTGAAATCCATTTGAGACACCCTAATTCAGTCAAAATTAACATGGGAAAGATAGGAAAAATGTCAAATGAGACACCCTGTTTCTCTGAAAATAGTGAATTGAGACACCCTGTTTTTTATATCTGGCTAACACTATGCTACTGCTGTTCTCATATATATTATGGTACACCTAAACATCTATATTATGGTACACCTAAACATCGCCACCCTTATAAGCAAGAAGTTGTTATCAAAATACATCTTACTTTAAAATTAAAAAAAAAAGAATCTAGTCAATACCAACAGATTGATTGATTTTAAATATAGTTCTCAGGAATATTCAACGTCATTAGGAGTTGCCATAGTTGGTTTTAAGTGAAAAGTCGAGAAATGAAAAACCCAGTAACAAAACGATCAGGTCTAAAAAAATGATCTTCCACAGATGTTTTGGTACATTTAAAGGGATCACCAGGCCGATGCGCTACCAGCTTGGCCACCGGGTTCCACAAAATAATGTTAAATAATAATGTTATTTAATAATACATTTACCATATTCGTACGACATTTATGTTAATTTACTCTACAGGTTAAAACAAATTGAATACATTGTAAAATTTGTTGAAATTTGACAAGACAATCTTAATTTTTACCAGAAATGTATTATGATACACATGTATACGTCCATTTCAATACTTCTTAATAATATAATTAGTGATTGGTTTTCCATATTTTTACATACCGACCGAATAAAAAAAATGTCAAATCATTTTTCCCCCATCATCATACAATTTTCAAGATGTCACCACTCCACCAAAATATTGATGCAAGTTTAGAGAAACCTAAAGATCCTTACCTTAGCAAGTAGAGATTATAAATGATGTTGCAATTGGGTCCCCCTTATGGTTCTGCTAGGGGAAAATGGCGAAACCAGCAAATGACCGTTCAAAGAATACAGCTATCTGTTATAGACTAGAAAAACCAGCTGAGATTTTTAAAGGCTCTAATAAACTACTGGCTAGCGTTCACACAAACATATCCAGTCTTAATGTATTTATCCTAACTTTATTTATCCACAGCGCCCAAGAGCACCCAGAGAAAACCATTGTCACAATTCTGACAATCACATGGTATTTGCCATGGAAACGCCACTGCCATTGTCGCTGCTAAACGAGGAATCTTGGTTGCGGACAACGGAGCTCCAGTTAAGGGAGATGGGAGGAAATCTACTGAAGCCAGAGTTTAAAAGGCAAGGAAATATTCAATAAAGCCATAAATTGAGGGAGTAATCTATGGTGGTGAAACTGTAGGGCTTGGAGTGTTTGTCTAAGGGATAGCACCATGCTGAAATTATGCTCTACCAAGGCTTAAGCATCTACTGCTGCCTGTTCACACCACTTCACCCTCCACAGATTTATTAACATCTAGCCCACAGACTAGCACAGACACACTACAATTATTGACTTTCAATCAGACACCTTCAGCTATGTTGCTATGGCTACTGCCGGCGGGGGGGGGGGGGGGGGGGGGGGGGGGGGGG
>JAVFBZ010193492.1:0-14344 GCA_032466195.1 Katharina tunicata
CAGGTGTCTCTATATAATCGATAGTTGTAAGATTATAGGGACTAACTTTATAGCGAGGCATTCTTGTATTAAAATCACATTGCGGCCTGGAAGAGATTTGTATACCAATATTGCCAGATGCATCGACGATAGAGAAGTACAGGTACAAGAACCATGGAAGTTTATAGACCTAGTTCCAAATGTCATTAGTTTGTACTGTTATATACAACAGCTCTGGTATATAGCTTCTACAATGTTCTCATGTCACATTGTGTGCAATAAAGTCAAACAAGGGAACAACAATCGAAATGCAAGTAGATAAAAGTTTTAAAAAAATTATCGTCTTACAGGTAATGTTTAATAGGTAAGGTTGATCAATGGATTAAACGTCTAAGATGTTATTGCAGGACCTCCAAACCCTGCAGTCAAAAACTACCTGTGAACACTGATAACTCATGGGAGGTAAAGCCAAAATATTCCCACCAAATTTCTGTATTTTGAGTTTCACTACTTGTGTTCACAACAAACAGTATGATACCATATAATAACCAACCTGTTCACGAGTAAAATACATAAATACACAGTACAACAATTAAGTACTTTCGTTGAAACAAACACAGCAGTGTACGTTTTTTGTGAATAAGGTATCTTGTCTGCTATTACATTTTCTACACGTGCAAAAAACAACGATGACCTAGTTCGATTAGGAAAGTAGCCTCTTACTTCCGATTTTAAATTTACAGACAACAGAATAACGGCCTTTGATTGGCTCTGACATTTTGTGCACTAATTTCCAAGCTAGTCTTAAACAACAACCGGCTAAACTTCGAATAAAATCGTACATTTGTTCACCTGAAGCCTATTGGCTGCTGTGTGCACAATAAACACATAAGCAAACATGGGGTAACGGAGCAAATTTCATATGGCTTCAGATGAACAACATTTAGTTTAGGAGCATATTTTGTTCTGAACGTAAATCAAATGGAAACTGTGGAATCTGTATACAATGGCAGTTTAACCCAAAAGCTGTGAAAAAGTTCCGGCCAAAATGGCAATGATCGTATCACGTCCGAGGTGATGTGCGCAGTCATTCTAAAATAGAGAATCAAATTATTATCACTACCGTCGAGTCTTTGACTCTAAGGAAAGTGTATTTTTCTGTGGAAACAGTACTGCGACAACGGCAAGAATGGCTTGCCATTACATTAGTTCTGGTAACCTTTTCAATCTTGTGAAAGGTACCAGCCTATTTTAGTATGGTGCACAATAGGCCTACATTCGAGGACTTTCGAGTGTGAAGAACAAAGAAGATTGTCGCGGGATTTCAGCCATGATGACGCGTTTCCAATTTACAAACTAATGTAACAACAACGACCGTTCACATACTATGGCTTGCAATTCTATTCAACATAGTTTTATTCAACATAAAACAAAAGCTTAGGCATTTAACTCGAATCAAGAAATCATTTATTTCAGTAATCAGAATATAAAATATGGTTAATTAAGGGATCTTTTTTTTTCTGCCATGAAAATAAAAATACTTATTCAACGAACCGTTTAAAAACATCAGAATTAAGATATTTAAATAATGAATCAGATAATTCTCTAAATTAGAACTAATATAAATAATATTTTAGCTAATCGTTTAATTTATAAAATCAGAATGATGACGGCTATATTGTTTGAAGCGAGCACATGGCCTGAAAATGTCCCCAGATGACGCAGGAGTATATACATATAGATCTACATGTAGGAAGAAGTGATGTGAGTTTAGTTCCGTATGTTTGCTTGCCTTTGAATCTTTAGTGTATTTTGAGCTGTTTGATTCTGGGAGTTTGGACAGGTGCTTTCTGGATACTAGACAACCACGCAACCTCCAGATCTGGCTATTCACTTCTTTTGTCAACAGTCGTGTGTAGGAATTAACCACAGATCATGCTTTCAAGCTTTAGATAGAAACACTTGAGGCAGCCAAACGCAAAACTAGCCACTTTTCAAGTACTTCAACGCTTTTCCAAACCATTATTAGCAAAAACAAACTCCAACGTCACTCCGAGTCTAACAGTCAACTCAATGTGTCCGTCTTTATAGAAGACATCAGTCAGACTTAAGCTCTACTGAAGTCTGTTTTAATATGCCTAAGGGGTGTTAAAAAAAACGTTTAGCGGTTTTAAACCTTTAATACCACGTTTTCGTCTTTTAGGTTAATTTCAATAGCTCACTGAATACGTCCATGAGATCGTGGGCATTTATTTTTAAAACTAAGCTACTTTTTATGACATTTGGCTTCAACTTTCGAAATAACTGAATAATAGATTGGATCTATCATTGCAACAAGGTTAATAGTTTATTATTGTGATCATGTAGCAGCTAAATTGAGCATAAATGTTGAAATGTCATTCTAGTTACGTCCGCACTAACTCATACATTAGGTCATACATTAGGTCATACATTAATCACGTGAGGACAATGTATTCATTCTATTGTTTAGTTCATTTTTTAAATTTAGTGTCATGTTTACATTTCTAGTACTGGTCCAGATCAGAGAGATGTAGCACAGCAGTTGGGTCTGTTTTGAAATAAACAAATACATTTGTCCCGTATGTAGCAAAACATTATTCCCACCCATTGCTATATCTGAAATGTATGGGCATATTCATTGTGATACCTTATGAAGCAATCGGCAAAAACCTCGCGTGATTTTTCAATATTTGGCTATCGGCCGTGATAGATGTATGAATATGTATCAAAATGGTATTGTGTTCGCCGGATGCCTATTTACCGCTGTCTGGATAAAGAACACGTAAGAAAATAAAGGGCAATGGAGCGAATTTCATATTGCACTATATTTAGTTTAGGAGTAAATTATGTTCCGAATGTAAAACGAATGGAAACTGTGGAATCTGTCTACATTGGCAGTTTGGCCAACAGCCTGTGAAAAAGTTCCGGCCAAAATGGCGATGATCGTATCACGTCCGAGATGATGTGCGCAGTACATTCGATGGTTTCCGAGTGCTTGGGAAGGGCTGGAACACCTCGGGGAAATTCTTTATTATACATGATTGTGATGGTGTCAGTGTTTATACTTGGAATACCCCAACGTCATATGGCAGATACTTAAAACACGGAATCAAACACAAATCAATCGATATACCTTCTGCGGTATACGAGTAAAAGAACGGAGACACAGACAGCGATGTAGAACAATACGCATGTGATTGCAAAAGGGCCGCTTTTTAAAATTAGAAAGAAAATTAAAAAAGATTTACAGTGAAGGAATTGTTCAAAGAGTAACAATGAAGAATCTTTTCCTTTCTACAGTGACATAGGTTTTAGTCTGCATTAAAATAATATTTTTGTACGCATTATACAGTTAAAAAGGCGACCGAATTGCTTTTAATCAACAATTAACACATCGATATGTTCTTAATTTAACATGTCACTAACTTTAATTGATCAAGATTTATAGAGTGGAAGTCAAAAGTTAGCTATTTACCGAAGGACTGTTCTGGATGTTCATTACCGATCCTCTTGATTTATGTTGGCTTGGGCAATTATCGGTTTAAACTAGTACAGAATAAACCTGCTCCGTCTGGCGTGAAACCGTCCTTGTTTTAGACTACGGCGTCTTACAAAACTGTACGCGGTGATCAGAATGACTTTTAAAAAATCGATCTTATTTTATCTATCATTCGTTAGTTTACCTCGACACAATTCATCGTATAAAATTGTCATCGTCCAGACAGCAACAGCTAATTACCACGATTCTGTCAGATTAAATTCCTTTATCTATTTAGAGCATTATATTGGCGATGGCTTGTTGTCTTGGATTATAGTTTATAAAAGATTGGTCCCTTCATAATCGCTCACATCGAGGTTAGTCAAATATGAATAATGTGTAAAAGTGTAAATCTTTAGGAATGCATCATATTCGACATTTCGTTCCTTTTTATTTTACCCAGTTCAACATTTGCATAGAAGCTGGGAAATTCTAATTTTGTTTCGCTGCCTGATTCCAATTTCAAATCAGAGTAAACATTGTTGTATTTCCCTTGGTAACCATGTCAACATCCTTCTTAGAGAAACAAATCGGGAGTCACCATACGATCTCTTCGGGAGCCTTTGGGTTAGTATATTACTTAAAAGGTCGGGTCATGTTAATCTAGGTAAAATCTAATCACGGATTGTGTGGCTTTCTTTCCATGTCTTGATCATCCAGACAATTCTACCTACCGGAGCAGGTGTACATTGGATCCATATTAAACCTCAAAAGAATTAAAACCTGCGTAACTAATAAACACCAGCTGGCCATCATAGAATACAACGTTGTCAATTTCAACCGATACTGAACTACAAAGGCTATAATTATCGTTTAGGTTCCCAATAATCAGTATTATTGAAAACAAATAACAACCAAAGGAAAATATACTTGTGGTATTTTGAAAGTAGGCTTAGGTTAGTGACATTCAGGCGGATAAATGTAATCTAAATAAATTCTGAATCTGTCCAGTCCGAAAGGAGTGTGTATGTAATAAACCCATCTCGTCTTATTCACTTGGGCTGATTCCACAAATGGAGTTCTGAATAAAATCAAAACTTACTTTAATCAATTTGATTCACCTTCATGATCCACAAATATATATTGATAATTTTATATAAATAAATAAAATGATACCAAAATGAATTTGGGAACGTTTGGATCCAGTGATTACATTGGTTGTTGTTTGTGTAATAACGTTATGCAAATCTGAAGATTATACATGATCAAAAAAACTCTTGATAATAATTCTTCCAGTGGGTCTTCAACGTCTGTATTCAATTTGTACTAATCCTGATAGTCAGAGAACCGAGTTCGAATCCTGGTGGAGGCAAGTACAATTTTCTTTCTCTACATTTATTCAAAAATATATATAGAGATATAAACCATAATGATTGCTCATGAGCATTATTGTATTAGAAACGTATTCAACCTTATTGTTTCTACTTAAAAAAACAATGACAAACACATAACTTTGGTGGATTTCCAACTTTCTGGGTATATTGATAAGCTAGGTTTCGGAAAAGTTGCTAAGGTCGTTTTCACGCAATAATTCAAAGCTCAACCGAATATACTTAAACTGTGAAAGAACAACTATGTGTCCGCTTCTTAATGCAGCTAAAATAAGTGAAATAAAAGTGCTCCTATTAGTTTGTTTCCAAACAATTTGAATGATCAAATAAATAAATAAAATATGCGTCAAACGTGAAAAAGTAGTTTTCTTAATAATAAGTCAATTTAAATGAATTTTTTACTTACAAATATTAACAATGAAACAATGATATATAGGTTACAGCAGTGGACAATCCAAATAATAAACGGTGTAAACTTGAGCGGTGTTTGATTGATTGTCGCAACTAACTTAAAGCTGATTTAAATGATTGCTGTCAATTTCTTTTCACCAAAAATGGTCACACAACAATATGTTATCAAATATGTATATGAACTTAAGTATAACTCATAGCTATAGATAAGCTGGGGAAAACAATCTCATGTGTCCGTTAAACCAGCGAATTTCAACAAAAACATATTATTTTCCAAGTGTATTCAAAAAGACAATTCACCGTGTTACATTTGGAACTGAGAAAGAATAACCGTTAATTATTTTATATAAAAACCGGAAGTGACGTTAATGTCCGCAGTGCAAATACACCCTGCTTGTGTCTGTCCTATCATGGATGATATTATAATGAAAATGACGTCACTGTTCCCAGTGATCCTTGGTCTTGGTCATGCCATGAAATAGCTTTTAGCGTAATCTCCCATTTACAATACTGTTACAGTCGTTTTGTTTATTTAAAATTACGGATGGAAAATAATGAAATCTACTCGAAATTCTCTTGGGTGGTCCTGTAAAAGGTTGAGAATTATATAAGTATGTGAATAACGTTATCTCCAATCGCACTATTTACGTGATGTGTAGAGCGCATTTACAATACAAAAAGACGCTCTATCTGGGTCTGAATGTTTTAGGCGTGTTACAGATAAGCGCTAGCTGGTTGGTATGGGAATGCCATCCAGGAGCTTTCTATAGTTTTAAGACTTAATACAGCTTGCAGAAAGAAGCTCGACAAATGTGTCTATAGGAACGTTTGCAGTTTTTTTATAAACGCCTATTGTAATATACCGGTATGTACGCTATGTCCTTTAATTGTTGATGTTTCCCGAGAATCTCTAGAAACAGTAGATCGCGTTTGATTTACATAACTTTATCAACCGGCACATCCACGAGGGGACAGCCACGACGAGACAGGCCTACCTTTGCTACGAACAATGACGTCATACTTCAAGTTTTTAAATTAAGTAAGTAACGGCTATGCTTTCTCTGTTCCACATGTGACACGGTCAATTGTATTTCCAAAATACACTTGAACAGTAATATATTCTTGTCGAAATTCGCTGGTCTTGTCCTTTCAATTATTACAGCACCAAACAGACCAGACGTCAACGAGCTCTCTTCTGCCCGCAGACAACGAGGCCTTGAAATTGGTTTAGGAAGCCTCTTATGAACTGTATACTGGGAGAATCATTAGGGACCACACATCCATTGTTTAGTGGACATCTTGCGCACTTCCTACCAAATTGGATCTCTTCATCCAGGTCTCGCAGCAAAACATGATTCCCACCCATTGCTATATGAAAAGCAACTGCCAATGTATGGGCATCTTCATTGTGATACCTTGGAAAGGAGTGGAACACCTCGGGGAAATTCTTTATTATACTTTTCCTGTTCGTAATTAACTGGTCTCAGAATCAGAATCAATGGCCGTCCATCTGGTAATATCCTCATATAGTAAAGATATTTAAGTGCTATCACAAACTTCAGTATACATGTACCCTGACATTTCATTCATGTGGCCTTACCCCGATATTCTGATAATAAACATAGAGGATGTGAAGATGGCCAGGAAGAAATAACGCTATTTTCAAGTAAATCTTCAACGAAACTTTCGATTATAAAAGAAAATATAACGCGTAAACACAAAATACATTTTCAATTTGATAGTCGACGATTTGATATAACCGTCACGAAAAAACATATAAACATATTCTATATTAATCATTATAAGAACAGTTTAATTGGAAGTCAGATGGTTTTGTTTGGAGGGTATCAACTTCGTAAGTGAGTATGGTAATTAAGTGAGAATGGGATTTGGTAAAAATTGGATGGAGCTTACTGTGTACTGGTGCGCTCTGAGATAAAGGACACATGAAGCCGAATTGTTGTGGTGTCCTGTTTTGTTAATGTTCTGTAAATGTTTTGTGATGTGTACTGTGTTGCCAGCGTCGTTTACGGTGTGTTCATTCACCGAGTGGATAGGCACGCCGTCATGTGAGTGAAATAACCTTAAGTACGGCGTAAAGCGCCAATCAATAAAGTGTGAGAGTTTTAAACAACAAAGTCTAATTTCACTGTCGATAAAAGATAGTGTAATATTTTGTTCGGGTTTTCAACAAAGCCTAATCCAAACATCTCGAACGACCGTCAATGCTGGAATAAATTGGTCTGGTTCCCCGTAAATTGCACACGGATAGACAAGCGTTGTTTGTAGGCGTCTTGCTCTTTAAAGAATTAAATTGGTCCGAGTAGAAGATGTAATAGCGCTCTCCTGTATTGCGATGTAGAATGCCTTACCAGGACTCGGGACTGTAATCGGAAAGGAACCTGTTGTAAGACATGCTTCAATTACATTGGCAGTCGTGTCAAATTAATAGCAAATGTTGTTAAAATAATGTGTGAAATAATATATTCACTCTGTCTCAATAAAGCCTCTACAATATTGTAATTATTCTGTTCAAATTTCTTCATTACAAACTCTTGCCTGGAGCTTCTACCACGCCAAGACAAGACATGTATCCAGTTAGATTGATGCCACAGGAATAATTTCGTTTCATAAAAAAATTTCCTGAGGACAATTGCACGAAATTGATATTAAATTATTTCCATATGTTAGAACTAAGTACACATTATCGGTTTGTCTTACGTGCCAATAAGTGTCCAATTAATACCCCGTGATATGCCATATGCCCACGAAAGGTTTTTTAATTTCTTTGATATTTGGATTCATATGGAAGTTAACTAATTCACCGCTTGCATTATTTGCTGACGACACAGGTTTAACATCATCAAATTCTTACCTTGAAGCCTTTTTTGTCGATATAAATAACCAGTTAGATAAACTGTAGCAATGGTTCTGTTGCAAAAAAAAAAACTGTCAATAGCTCTAAATGTAAATGTATGCTTTCCAAACCATATTGATTCATTTCTTCATTTACCCTAAAATAAAATATCATCACGAATTTGTTGTCAACTATAAATTCATTTGCGTTTATTTTAATACGAAACAAAACTGGCAGACATGTATATCAATCAGCTGGGCTCACAACTTGCACGAAATATTGGAATAAATAATATTAAAACAATTTTGAATAGAAAAACTTTATTTTCACTATATTAATCCCTGCTTTATAGTTACGCAAGGTGATGTAACATTGTCTGGGGAACACATTTAAAACACACACATCTTTCACCTCTTTTATTACTGAAACAATACGTTCTTAAACAAGCCTAGACTAGGCCCAACCGCTAACCTTTTATCACAGTTTTGACTTATGCCCTTTACTAAAATCAACAACTACCTTATTCCACATTTTGTTCAGAAGGCATTTGCTCGCCCAGAATTATCTCCCCATCTGTGCCAGGATTACTATTCAACAGTTACCCATACTTGTCCGACCCGCCAGCCTTCTGTCATCTTACACTGTCCGCGATCACACACTAAAGCAGCTGTTCATTCCATTCCTAAAATAGGTAAAACTTGATCGAATTTCATTATACAGACCATGTTACCTGCGTATATACCTAACAGGTTAATTATAACTCTTACAGTGTAAATTAATTTAATTGTACTTTAATACTGGGATAGATCAAGCTAATTTGGGTTTTATTCCCGCCATATAATTGTACTCAATCTGATTGTTTTGTTTATTTTTGTTTAAATTTTGGCGAATAAATAGGTCACTTCAGTTCACTAGGCATTCAAGTTTGGATCCTAAACAAAATGATGCAATGAACGTGGACTTTATTAACTCTAATATCACGACCCTTTTTACATTTGTTGGTCGTCATATAAGTGAAAAAACCTTAAGTATGGCTTATTTTTTTATTATTTTCCTCAAACAACCAAACAATTGTTTGATAAAAAAAATCAATGATCAAATATTTCATGTATCATTAATTTATGTATCATTATAGTCATGTGATTGAGTTGACATTGACACTCAATATCCGGTTGACCTTCAATCAGACAAATAGAATGATTTATCGATATTTGCACACTATAAGAAGGATCATCTTGTCTGGCTTGTTCACTTGACAGTATTAGACCCATTTCATTGATGGCGGTGTATTCTTTAGCTTTGTATATTCTGATTGCTGGGCAATTCAACATTTTTACATTGGTGTTTGCGGGTGATTGGTTGGAAGCCTCCTGTGCATTGGTGCTCTCCGGGCTGAGGGGAATCAGGACCCGATTTGTTGCTGTGCCCTGTTTTTCATCTTGTGAATGGATTGTGAGATCTTCTGTGTTGTTAGCGTCGTTAAGGGTGGTTTCATTCACCGATTTGGACGGCATGCCGTCATATGAGTGAAAAAATAACATAAAGAATTGCATAAACCCCCAATCAAACAAACAAACAAATACTCATTTTACACTTTTTACACGCCCGTTATGCTAGACCTTTTAAGATAGTTTCGATTACCAGTTTTGTGCTAGAGTATTTCAGACTGGATACACCCCGAAACACGCCTTCCAGAGAAGGTAGAAATGTTAAGGGATTGTTGTTGCTGAAATGTCGCCCTTTTTGGAGGAAAGCACTAAGTGAGATACTTCAATTTAAGGGGATAAGGGTTTTTTTTAACCTGTAGCCTTTGATGTGAGAGGCAACTCTTAATTACATGCATACTCAATTTTATTAATGGCTGAATCGTTCAAAGGTCATACGAATGAAAGGCTAACCAATGCTGTCAGTTGATTTCCTGCTATTTTATGTCAATATTGGGACTGAGGCAGGCTGTATAAAAGTCGTTTGTTCCAGTAATAACATCTCATTGGTTGTGTTAGATGGGTTTATCGACAAGATGGGGCTATTGTTGTAGTAACTAAACCTCGTCAGATCGGAATACTGTTCAGGTGTCGTGACATTTTTAGCGACTATAACTCAAAGAACCAATTACACGTTAATACAAACACTGTATTGTTGTACACTTTCATCAATGAATGGCTTTTGTCCAATCATTGACAGGCTTAATTCAAAGCAAATAGGTTGCTGGAATATAAATAGCTAAACGAATTTATAAATGTAAATTGATGAGTGCTATTTCGCCACAAGACAATAGTGTTAAGACAGTTAATGACGCAATGGACAGTGGTTATGAAGAGCGACCCAATTCCGGAGACCTTGTTTGGCGATGTAGTCATTCAAGGATATCGGCGTGTCTACCGTTTTATGCTGTCTACGGTCGACCGATTTCAGGATAAAAGCGTGGGTGGGAGATTTATCGTGGCACGCACTTTGGCCCATGATGAGATATTAGTCGCTGTTAGTAACACAGACATAGCTGTGTAAAAAAGCCGTCCAACTGGGATCAAGAGTTTGTCCGATTATTAGCTGTCCCACCAGTGACAACACGATGCTGGCGGGTTAAATGGAACTAGAGCTACCTAAGTGTCCTTAAGAGCAGAAGCAGTTAGACCTGTCATTGTACCTAGAGAGATATGGCTTTAATCAAAGAACAATCCATTGTGCAATTTGCAAACGGTTTTCACACAGTCTACAATGTTTTCTTTACAGATAGGCAGAGGAATAACCTTAGGACACAAAAAAAAACGTAGAATAAACCTCACAATCTGTCCAAATCAACCGGAAGTTTTAATTATGTTGCTTCCACGAAACGCTCGTTTTTGTAAATGTATCCTGCCAAGAAAGTGTTTACTTTGTACAAGAGACAATGATGCTAGCAAACGAAGTTCTGATGAAGTATTTTATCTTTACTCGCCCTCCCATTTGAATATTTGCCTGCTGACGTGTAAAGATCTATTTTAAGTATAATGTTCTTGCACCATTTTCTCCGAAAAGTAAAAAAAACAACACAAAAACCACAACACTGTCAATGCATCGATCATCTAAAAAATTCTATCGATTATTGCCCGTCCAAAGTCATTAATATTTACTTTATACAAACTCATTTATTCGAGAAACTAAAAATAACATTTTCAAATGAAATTTTACCAGAACGAAAGTAAAGACGATCTTCGTAGCACACTAAACGGTTAACTTCTATGTTGACATTTGGTTTCAGGTATGTATAGATTTAGGCGTATTGTAAATTCAAAGATGTGTGTGGCATTTTTCAGTATAACCTGGCTAATAAATCATGGCAAGTGTGTGTGGGTGTTGATTGAGCCTAAAGCTTTAGTCCGCTTTACGTTAACCTACTATTTAACCCGGGACATTTCTTTATTCGACCCCCAATACTAGATGTGGCTGTCTGATTTATTCATTAAAGTGATTGCAAAGAACCGTTCCGATTTCACTCAATGAATGTTTTAGTAGCTCCACTAACATTTCCATTTTCGTTTTTCTTTCATCTCTTTAGTCAAAGAAAAAGGTCATCTGTATAAAGTCACAAAAACCATGCTCTGAGACAATGTTCATGAATGAATCCTATAACTGTACATTAAAAAAGGTTATTGTTCCACTGCTCAGAATTAGAACTCTTTTCTTTTATATTTTATCCATTTTCCGGGTTAACTTTACGTTTATTAAAAGATATTAGACGGAAACAACGCCTTGGGCTTTATATTTGAGGGTTGTTTTTCCAACCTCTATTTGCCTTCTTAATTTGTTTTTATTTTCTAATGTTAGAAATAGAGAGGGATCAAAGTATAAACCCCAGTCGTAAATATAAATGGAAAGTTCAATATCGACAGCTATCGATTTCAAAGCCGGGTGATAGCAAAGAAACATGTTTTACTTTGTATATCGACTGATTAATTCATTTATGCTTAGCTCAAGGCTCAAGTGTATTTTACTTATATGACGGTGGTGTATTCCAATATTACAAGTGACCCAGAAGTGTGACGCCGCTTGTTCATGTGTTAGCTGGGTTGGATGGAAAATGTTTCCTCAAGGCTTAGTATGACACCATAAATATAAACTTGAAACACATTACCCTTTAAATATAGCCAGAGTGTGTTTTTGTGTTTCTGAATCTGAGTGAAAAACTCTAATTCAGTTATCAATCCCATAATCCGGTTTTTAATTAATACATATCTGGTCTGATTTCAGATTGTGACAAAAAGTTATTTTAACGCAATTTTTAAATTAAGACATGAAAATATTGTCCAGATTTAAATCTGACAACCTTCACCATAGAGAGCATAACAACGATGTAATTAATGATCACAAAATACAGAACCTGCTCCCATGTTCATAATGGGGGACTCTAATGATTATATCAGCTACGCTTAAAGCTCTAATCAATCTCTCTACTCACCTCGCTAGTTCATGTCATTCTCATGTTAAAAGTTACAGAAGCGTGTCTGAGCTACAATCACTGTTTAAATATGCATTCCTAGTTTTCATCAGAAGGTGACAGGATTACTATAAAATACTCACTGGCTATCCCTGTAAGATCACGCGGAAGCACACGATTTCTCGATAAGCACTGTTCATAAACGGAACTCTCGTCTCGTCCAACCTTCTCTACCTGTTTGACTCCAAACGAACTCACTCTTACCATGGCTCATTTACCTTCCGTTAACAACATTCCCAGTTTTCTACTATCCAGAAGCCCTAAATTAACAATGAAGTTTAATATTTTTGTCTACGAATCGAAAATATTAAAGGTCAGAAGAATACCGGATCACCAAATATCCGAACCATTTCCCATTTGTGAATTTGTCTAATAGCATTCTGTTAAAGATCAAACGAGTGAACTTTTTCTCTACAGTTTAATAGCTTATTGTTTTTCTCTTACCGACATGCTACTCAAGAAGAATTCTTAGACGCTTAGCGCTAAGATTGTCTTAGTTAAGTGCTTGTGTACTCGATATTGCTGTTAGGGACGACATATGGACTAAATCGGACTCCACGATCATGTGTCACACACCAATATCGTTCTTCGAAGAGTTTTGCGACCGATTGAAAAAGATTCGTTGAAATTAGGCTAGGCTCAATCCAACATTAAGCAGTGAGACAATGAATACATGTCGGATTCTGACTGTGAAAACTAAATACAACAAATCAGAGAAATGGAAAAACCTGATTTATAAACATTTGTCTTGTCTGGGATAGTTTGGGGTGCATGAAAGACGTTTTGTGTTTAACTTGAATTATGTGGACAAAACAGTCTAAATCGAAACAGGGGGAATATTTATAAACAATAACAAATGAACTCGGCAAACGTGATACAGTTTAATAATGCCACGCAATAAGTCATTAAATGAGAAGTGTCCAGTAGGTTATCCAATTTTACATGCACAAGAAAAGTATATATTTATCACCGTGGAAAATAAATGTGACCATTCACATCAGACGTAATAAAAAATAATTCACAAATCACAAAGAAAGTTTCATGAACAGCCAACTACTTATTTAAAAGATTAAAGTCACATATACACCCGAATATTCTGTATTTTGGGTTTTCACAGAATCACATGAATTATATATATTTTCATCAAAAAGTAAAAGTTAGAGGTTTTCCGTTAATGCTACACCCATATTTGAATGTTATGGTAGTTTAAAAGTATGTCAAAAGTAAAAAAAATGAAAATGTGTCAATCTGCTGTCACATCTCAGACACACTTTGATGTACCGACGTTACTCCAAATCAACCGTGTTAGCCACACCCCTTAGAAGGTTCAAAATGTTGGCTCGTTAAAACAAGGCCATTCCCCACGGCTGGATCAAAGTCATTGTGAGCAAAAATGGCCAGCCCTCTTTCTGTTAAATTTGAATAACTGCTAGATTTCTCCTGGTCCTTACAAGCTTTGTACCCAATGAATAATTTCTATTTTAAGGTGACTGTTTTAATTTTTGAACAAACATCAAATCTTGTAAAAATCGAGGAAAACGGAATGAGTTGAAACATCCAAATTTCGGGTGCGAATGTGACTTTAACTGTTGAACCGGTTATTTTGTGACATTATGATTTTTGTGAACATATTTATTTTTAATAAACGTTCAATCTTAATCCAAGGCGTATACAGTGAACATACAACTTTAACATTTCACGATAAAACTATATGGATATATAAATTTCTG
>JAVFBZ010193503.1:0-14343 GCA_032466195.1 Katharina tunicata
GCTGGTAGAGACGCCATTAACCTAAGAGTACTTCACTGTCACTCTCCGTTCTATAAACTTAACAAAATTATTAAATATCATAGGAGAGTTACTTCTGGCACTAACATGTATAGAGAAGACTTCTTTCTAGTCCTAAACACTCCCGGATGTCTGGTGTCCAACATATTTTCAAACAGACGATCAACTTCAATTTTTGGTAAAAAAAAACACAGTTTGAGGCCATTTTCAGAACAGCAACGGGGAGTGGAAACAAACTACGTACATATGGCTTATTTCAACCAAACATTGATTTATCATCTTACTTATTATGCTCAGTTACAAAACAACAAAGAAAAGCCCTAACACACTTACGTCTAAGTACACATCCTCTCTCTATATAAAGATCATAATATCTGACCATTCTGGCGGGTAACTGATTGGTCCAGTTTGTGACAATGTAAAACAATGTAATATGGGAGAAGTAGAAGACGACGAACACTTTCTTCTGAGGTGCTCTCTATATACAACCCACTTCGTTCGTCCCTGAAAGCTAGTCTTCCACCAGAGGTTTGGACTGTTAATTTTTTTCCTTTCACTTATTGACCCTGTACCAGAATATACTAAGATAACATGCAATTATATTCACAGTTGTTTACAAAAACGAAAAGAACTTGCTAGTGGTATATAACTTACTGGTATCTATAACCTCTCTCTCTGTTTTGTCAGATTAATATATAAATGTATCTCACACATCTTGTATAACGTCTAAATGCCAATTCACAGATATACTTACTTTACTTGTATATATCGTTCCTAACTAGCCCTGATTGTTTTCACGGCTTTAATAGTTTCTTATTTATTTATTACTTAATTAGTTTTTCAACTTTCTTGTACCCGACCTCTTGTGAGCGTTTTTGTACAATAAAAAATTATCGTATCTTATCTTTTGTTAAATTGTCATGTCGGAGTAGTCTCCCATTGACTACATTTTTGTACTTCAAATTTTCACATTTTGAACCATTGTATAAAACTGGTTGACATCGGAAACGGACGTTGTATGTAATGACTGGACATTTGGAATATGACACACAAAGCGAGGCCGCTGGCTATTTCGGCCTGCAAGAAAACCCGCCTGGACGAATTCAACTTGCTGTACGCAACAAGCCGATAGCCACATGGCATGCACGGGTTAGTCGAAATACGCAGATAAAATGTCTTCAAGTGACAAAGCATAACGTTTACACACATAAGTTTACACACATAGACTTTTGATGGCGATCCCTTCTATAACTGGCCGTTGACTTGATCAATCGACCTATGCCACCAGTTCACTTATATCATGTGATTTGACTATCTTGCTGCATTAGTCGTTTTGTAGTTATGCTTTTTTTTCTTTACTTTCTTAGCTGTACGTTGTCTGCTCTTTGTCGATTTTTTAATTAATCCGGATTGCCTTTTATGGCGATGTGGAACAAGAAATTTTTTGCACATAATGTTGATGTAGAGGGCGGCACTAAACTTTTGTTTTTAATTAAACTGCGACGATCGCCCGACTGAAGTTGTTGTTTAGTTTATTCATTTCTGACCCTGATCATGTCCCTTAGCTATTGTTGACAATCGGCAAAACCTCGCGTGATTTCTCGTTATTTGGCTGTCATCACATAGCTCGGCCGTGATAGGTGTATGAATATGTATCAAAATGGTACATTTTGTTCGCCGGAAGCCTATTTACTGCCGTATGGACAGTGAACACGTAATAAAATAAAGGGGAACCGAGCGAATTTCATATGGCTTTAGATGCACACTACTTAGTTTAGGAGTAAATTATGTTCTGAATGTAAAATAAATGGAAACTGTGGAATCTGTCTACATTGGCAGTTTGACTCACAGGCCGTAAAAAAGTTCCGGCCAAAATGGCGATGATAGCATCACGTCCAAGATGATGTGCGCAGTACATTCGATAGCTTCCGAGTGATTGTTGATGGCGGTATTGACCGGCCATTTTGTCAGCCTTTATCCACAAAAAGTGGGATAAGAACCAAAACACCCTGTAATTAGCACGTTGGGATTCAGAATTGAAAAAAAAAATAATATATAAATCCGTTAAAAACAGTATGATGAGCTGCGTACATGGAAATCTATGACACACAAAGCAGCTGGTTCCCGGTCGGAAACCAGGCAATTACACAGGAAAGATGGCCATTCAATACATTCAAGGTGAAGTCTTGACGTAGGAGAAGATTTGCCTTTAAGTTTAAATTGGTCTTAAACCTGTTTTTATTATAATTTTGATTTAGATTACTACAGAAGTTTCGTCCAGTCTTGTAAGACGATGACTTCCTCGCCAGGCTGTGTAATCACGCGATCACCTTGCTAAGTTCTTTGAAGCTTCACACTTAAATAATTATTTTTAGTCATCCCTGTAATATTATAACGAGTTGTTACCATTAACATGTGCGTAGAGTTTTCCTTGTATAACTGTGGTTGTCGTCTGATATGAGATCTTTGTAGATTGGGCCCGGTCATGATACCTACGTAACCAAGATGTAGGCCTACCGTTTAGCCGCCATCCAGTTACATTATAGTTTGGTTGCTTCCCAGGGTAACTTCTAATTACCACACTGTAGTATAAAGTTATGGTGTATGGTTTGAGATATTACTGGATTTGTTACTGTCCATTTTATTATTTACTCTCAAATTCCATATGTAAAAAACAAACTTGGGAATATTAGTAGACCCTACCGGTAGACCAACAGCAATTAACACTTTCAAATAAAAGTGCAGTTATGCTATGTAGTAATGAAACTATATGTACAAATCTCACTCAATGTTATTTTCTTACCGTTTTAGGGTTCTGGTAGTCACTCTTTTTGGATCATTTTTTTGCAAACTTCCTGTGGTATCGCACATTGTAGTTACTGCCGTATATAGGTCATTTAGCATGTCCACCTATGAGCTAAGAGGCATCAGAAGGCCTATTTGTTGTGGTGTCTGTGTCCTGTAGTTGCAGGCTTCTGTGGTGTCGCCACGCAGCGTCGTTTGCGGTACTTTCCTTCGAGGAGGCGGACGAGGAGATGAAGTGTTATGGTGAGGATGCGGACGAGGAGATGGGTTATGGCGAGGAGGCGGACGAGGAGATAAAGGGTTAAGTGAGGAGGTGGACGAGGAGCTGAAGGGTTATGGTGAGGAGATGGACGAGGAGATGAAGGGTTATGGTGAGGAGACGGACGAGGAGATGAAAAGTTATGGTGAGGAGAAGGACGAGGAGATAAAAGGGTTATGGTGAGGATGCTGACGAGGAGATGAAGGGTTATGGCGAGGAGGCGGACGAGGAGATAGAGGATTAAGGGGAGGAGAAGGACCAGGAGATACACCTGTGGTATCGCACATAGTAGTTACTGCGTATATAGGTCATTTAGCCTGTCCACCTATGAGCTAAGAGGCATCAGAAGGCCTATTTGTTGTGGTGTCTTATTTTTTGTCCTGTAGTTGCAGGCTACTGTGGTGTCGCCACCCAGTGTCGTTTGCGGTACTTTCCTTCGAGGAGACGGACGAGGAGATGAAGGGTTATGGCTAGGAGACGGACGAGGAGATGAAGTGTGATGGTGAGGATGCGGACGAGGAGATGAAGGGTTATGGCGAGGAGGCGGACGAGGAGATAAAGGGTTAAGGGGAGGAGAAAGACCAGGAGATGAAGGGTTATGGCGAGGAGGCGGACGAGGAGATGAAGTGTTATGGTGAGGATGAGGACGAGGAGATGAAGGGTTATGGCGAGGAGGCGGACGAGGAGGTAAAGGGTTAAGGGGAGGAGAAGGACCAGGAGATGAAGGGTTATGGTGAGGATGCAGACGAGGAGATAAAGGGTTATGGTGAGGAGGCGTACGAGGAGATGAAAGGCTATGGTTAGGATGCGGATAAGGAGATAAAGGGTTGTGATGAGGAGACGGACGAGGAGATGAAGGATCATGGCGAGGGGGCGGACGAGGAGATGAAAGGTTATGGTGAGGAGGCGGACGGTGAAATAAAGTGTTATTGTGAGGAGGCGGACGAGGAGATGAAGGATTATGGTGAGGGGCGGACGAGGAGATGAAAGGTTACGGTGAGGAGGCGGACGAGGAGATGAAGGGTTATGGTGAGGAGGCGGACGATGAGATGAAGGGTTATGATAAGGGGGCGAACGAGGAGATGAAGGATTATGGTGAGGAGGCGGACGAGGAGATGAAAGGTTAGACTGAGGAGAAGGACGAATCAGAATGGAGGAGCATGATGGTGAGGAGAAGGACCGGGAGATAAAGGGGTGGACTGAGTAGGAGGAGGATAATAAAAATTGACTGAGGAGAAGGACTTGGAGATGTGGTAGGCTGAGGAGAAGAACGAGGAGAAGAACGAAAAGATGAAGGGGAAGACTGAGAAAGAAAGAAAGAAAGATGAAGGGGTAGAGAGGAGAAGGACTGTAGAGTGAGGAGAAGGGGAAGAGATGAACAGTAGACTGACGAGAATGACGAAGTGATGAAGAGATAGACGGATGAGGGGGACGGACGCAGATGTAGGGGTAGACTCAAGAGAAGGAAGAGGACATGAAGGGGTAGACTGCGGAGAAAAAAGTAGATGACAGGTCAAGCTATGATAAAGCTTGTTGCGAATAACCAATTTTTGAAGAAGTATTTGTAAATCATCTTTGTTCAACAACTTCAACTGAATGAAAAACATGACTTTGATCGTTTCGGCCTAACTGCTAATATTAAGAAAAGCAATTAAGAATGCTTACCAACTAAGCCGAAGTGACGCTTATCAGTATACCCAGAAGTTGAAAATCCATCAAAGTCATGTTTTTTGTTATGTGTCCAGCTGCTAAATGCCGCTTTAACAAGATATTCAACTGAATCATAGTTACGGCCATGGAAGTCATAGTCAATGCACGTGAAATTGACTCATTCGCAGCTTTGCTTGTATCTGTACCTTTGATCGCCAGAAGTAAATATCGGTCACCTAGACCACTTTATTACTCGACCTTAAACAAAATAAACGGTTAGATAGCAGATATTCAGATAACAGACATCCATTATGATAAATAGGTGGATGACGCAAGTCCCAATTTTAATAACTTTTTTTTATTGTTTAGTGAACAAATAAAAGTCGCCAAAATGCTTGTTATTTCTGTTTGGGGAGAGTATTATATTTACTCAAGAAGAGGGTCGAGATGGCTGTCTTCCCTCGTCTTGAAAATACTCGAATGTATAGGCCTACTGCGCACATCACCTTGGATGTCATACGATCGTCGTTACTGTCGCTGGATTTTTTTCCCGATGGCCCGTGGACCATACATCTGCCAACGCGCGTATCATGTCCCCTGTAGACATATTATATTAGTTCCGTCTGTTGTGACTTAATGTTCAGAATATAATGCACTCTGAAATTAAATTTAATGATTCCTAAGCCATTTAAGATATCACGGCAAAGCTTATTGATGACACCACAATAACCAGAATCACGCGAGGTTAGACGATCAAAATCCAAGTTTTATGTACTGGGCTCGTATTCATAAAGCTACTAAAGTATTTCCTAAAAGTAAGAAACACGTTGCCAATTTTTAAAACTCATTTTAAATACATAAAAGCCGTTTTTTTTTTTTTTTACCATTTTCTGATACTATATCATAAATTATAGCTGAAGCATTCAAACTGAAAACTAAATTATTTCCCATTGATTTTTTTCAAATAGAAAATAGAAGGCTGAAATTTTACTACCCGGGGGATTATTAATTAACATATTTTTGGTAATTGAGAAGACAAGCATAAACTAAGAAGGCCACTCCTACTCGTTTGGTCGAAGACTTATCAGTAGTAAGACCCCCGGGCTGCAGTGTATGCATGCACTGGTTTTAATGTTTGACTAGATGACTTGATGAATCAAAGTAAGACATTGAAAGATAAAAGTATGACCTATCTCTATTATAAATCTAAGAATTTTATTTATTTAAGCAACAACAATTAAAAGTAATTAACAATCACTCGTTTATAAACAGGAAATACCCCGGCAAATAAAGAGATAAAACATTAATATTTCAGATGTAGCATTAGAGATATAACGACTGTTATATACCGTTATATATGATAAGTATGAATTTATACCAACAGTTCAGTTTTTAAGCCTATGAAGAGAGCACTGGGTTTGGACCTCATCACCACACGGTAAGTCTCCGCTGTCAAGATCCGAATACAAATTTATAATAAGTCAAAATTCAGATTAAAAAACCCCCCCTGAGACTTGCTACAGTTATTTGATTATTTTAATTCAAAAGATCTGAACGACATTTAAAAGCGGCTAACATAATAAACAACAACTATTGACTCCAGACGATACTTGCATATGTATGCTAACGTTGTGGTTTATCACAAAAAAAGAAGTTTTAGTACAAAACATGCAAGAAAATAAGTGATATTTTGAGCTAAATTATTTCATGTTTAAAGTTTTTAACAGAAAATAAAGTTCGCTTAGTAGCTTATTTCTTATCTTTAAGAACTACGGGCATAGGACTTGAAGTCCCAGATATAACATTTCTAACCGATTTTTGTTTTCTTCTACAGAAAAAAAGATGGACCGACGGGAAGTGTTTTTTGTGGTGTTCTGTTGTTTATTGGCAACTCTTGAACCGGTCAAAGCTCAGAATTTTCAAAGGTTTATTTCACCAGGTGGCTTCACTACATCACAGCCCACGAGACCACCAACCACTGTAAGCACACTATCTCCTGCACCACAATCCGTGACCAATTCCCCTGGAGTAACAAATGGCAGTTTCCCGGAAGTAACAAATGATACACTTATCCGCGCAGGACAGCAGCCTGTCGCAGTGGATGTAACTGCGCGGCTTTCAGATGGTAGCTCCAATGCCGCCAGACGTCGTTTTAACCAACAGTCTAGTATGCGAGTATTTTTCACAGAAGAGCGCACGGGCATACCTATGAGCCAACGGGCTATAATGACCTTCAGTTCAGAACAGCAGAGGGCGACATTAAAATCCACACTAGTCCAGAATGGTCAAATAGTAAAAGCCAGTGCCCTGATACCAGGTCAAGTTGTGTTCACTCAGAACGGAGACCCAGTGCCTATTTTTATCGGGGAAAAAGTTGTGGTTCTTGACGGGCAAGTGTACGCAATAGATAACGGCAAAGTAAACATCCTTGGAAGAATTTTCAGTAAGTCTTAAATACACGCATACTAATATAGGATCGCACCTTTCTCATACTTAATACTAACACTAATGTAATGACAAGCCATTCGTGTTGTTGTCGTAGTACTGTTTCCGCAAAAAAGTGCACTAGAGAATGAAGCGTCTAAATTTTACTACCAACTGATTTAAAATTAAACAGAGAAATAAAGTTGTCACAGGACAGATTCAATTTGAAGTCTGTAAAAGACAAAAAAAAAAACCCCCAAAAAACGATATAATCGTGAAGCAGTTCCACGTTATTAGATAACGTGGAACTGCTTCACGATTATATAAACTTACTCGCCATAAATAGCACAGATGGGTACTTCTTCCTAGGCGAACAACACGATGGCCAGTCAATACCTTAGAATCAAAGATTCGACGGTAGGGAGTATGATTTGATTCTCTATTTTTGAATGAACTACACGTTGTAGACTTCTAGTAACACAATACTAGGGTTACTGTCCCGTTCTTTCCGCCTATCTCGACCAGCATCAGAGTAACACAATCTATCATTTTCGGGGTCCCTCTTAAGATTACACTGGATTTTTCTTTGATTTTTAAAAATACACTTGACCTAATAATTAATGTTCTGTTAACCATACATCTTTGTCTTCTGATGTTGGAATTCACAAGCCCATGCTGTCCTTTTCCGAAAAGGGCTATTACCATTTTAACGCATCCAAATTGTATCCGTCTGGAATAAATATTGCGGTTAACTTATTAATACATGTGTTTGTATAAGAATGTCCTGGGTGGTATTTGTCCTGGCATGGGGAATATAATTTCAATCAATTAAAACCATAATATCAATCCGGCTGAGATATTACGGAAGAGGTAAATTTCAACGTCGGCAAAGATTAAACGTATGTGGAACGCTAATTATTTAGCGCAGTGTAAACGAAAAAAAGTCGCTTTTGTAACTCTAGCACTGCTTGAACTAGAGCAGGAAGTAAGGCTGTTCCTTATGCTGTACTAACTGCTAGTCCAGATAATAGACTCAGTTGTTTTCAAGTTCATTAAATTGCTGTTATGCAAAAATAGTGTTTTTTTGTCAAAGAAATAATACTTTCTTTCACGATAATTATGTCAATAAAACACTGGGCCTGTTGTATGGAAGGATACATTATTTTACATGGCTGTACGTGCAAGTCAGCCCGAATTATTATCAAAAGAGAACAGGATTTAATTATTCGAAAAGGTCAGTTTAATATTATCATGACCGGTTTACTTCAGTAGAGCCTTGGTGTTTATAACTAGAAAGCTACCTTTTGGTGTTAAAATATAAACTAGGATGGTCCCTGATTGGAAGTCTGCCATGATAAGTGGTTTTGAGATAAGGACAGATACCAATTCCTTTACGTATGACATTATAAGAAATTCGCAGTGCATTTAAAAAAAAGTAGGCCCTACTTGGATTGTTATAAAAAAAGTTGACGTTTTTGCTACTGTATACAATTTAATGAAGCCTGACCCATACGGAACGAGATGAGTGATATCTACATGTTTTGTTTTCTGTCTTGCAGTTGTTTGTAATGATACCCTCGCTCTAGAAGTGGAGTTTATCTGCTGTGTCTCAGAGGTGTATCTAAAAAGCGCTGGAGATTTCTTATGTTGTGCAGGCAATATTTTCTTTCCCAGTACCGAGATTTGCTGTCAGGGTTTATTTTACCCCAAAACTGTGCAAAGGGAAGAAGTGTTGTGCTGTAGTTTGGTTTCGTACACACCAGCTACCGAGTTCTGTTGTCAGGGAGCCGCCTTCATGAAGGGAAATCCCCAAGTGTTCTCTTGTTGTGACGAAACTGTTATCAGCGTGTTCGACGACGTGTGCTGTGAGAACAGTCCTGTTCCCAGAATTCCCGGTGGAAGATGTTGTGGAAAAACTCACATTCCTCCTAATGTACAGTGCTGTAACGAAGGGATACAAGGCAATGGATTTACTTGCTGCGGGACCACAGCTGTTAATCCCGAAACTTCCTTATGCTGTAGCGGAGTTCCAACACCAAAATCTCCTTGTGGATGTTTTGATTCCAACCAGTTTATATGCTGTAGCGGAGTTCCAACGCCAATAACTCCTTGTGGATGTTTTGATTCCAACCAGTTTATATGCTGTAGCGGAGTTCCAACACCAAGAACTCCTTGTGGATGTTTTGATTCCAACCAGTTTATATGCTGTAGCGGAGTTCCAACACCAAAAACTCCTTGTGGATGTTTTGATTCCAACCAGTTTATATGCTGTAACGGAGTGATAAACCCACGTGGCCCTTCGGGCCCTTCGCAGTGCTGTGGAACGGCTTCATACAACCCAGCCACTGCCGCTTGTTGCAGCAATACGCTTGTTTCTTTAGCGCAAGTCCCTTGTGGGTGCTCTGTTCCAAATGGGTTAAGCTGTTGTGGAGGAAGTTTGTATAACCCGGCAAGTCAAACATGCTGTGGGCATCACCTAACTCCCAGAAATGCTGTTCCTTGCGGTTGCTCTACCCCTCCAGGTTTCAGCTGTTGTGGCGGAACTTTGATCAACACAAGGTCACAAATCTGCTGTGGGAATCATCCTACTCCAAGAGGTGCAGCTGCATGCGGCTGCTCTGTTCCACCCGGTTTTGGGTGTTGTAGCGGGATCTTGTATAACCGATATGAACAGGTTTGTTGTGGCAGAAAGATAGTGCATAAACATCAGGCAAGGTGCGGTTGTTTTCTACCGAGTGGTTTGCAGTGCTGTGGGGGAGCTACCTTCAACCCCACCACTCAAAGGTGTTGTAGTGGCAAGGTATATTATAGACGTGCAACCCCGTGTGGATGTAGTGCACACAGCGGGTCAGTCTGCTGTGACGGATTGGTCCAGCCAACCATTAGTGGAACACAGTGCTGTGGTAAACGTCTTTTCTTCACAGCCAATCAAGTGTGCTGTAATGAGATCGTATATACCAGAGCTACAGCTCCATGTAGTTGTTTACCCGGTGGACCATCCTGTGATGTTAACCGTTGTGGATCTCAGCTGTTCAATCCAACTACCCACGTATGTTGTGCCAATGCGGCGAGGAGGCGGGAAGAGGGGAAGGTGTGCTGCGGGAACCTTCTGGTGAATCCAGAACACTTCGGCTGCTGTCGACGCATTCCATACCTACGATCTCTGGCATGTTGTAAGGGCGGTAGGTCTATAGAAATACATATAAGTGGGACCTGCTAGTCAGACTCATTTACACCCACCACACCCAGTTATTGGTGACATGAGTAACATTTAAAAGCGGTGTCTATTCTAAAACTGTACGCAGCTTTGCAGCAAGACTCAATCCAAAAATGCCAAGTGATAGGTCTCTAAAAATCTTTGAGCTAATAATGAAAGGCAATGTTTTTCTAGTGCTATTTATGTATGACAGCATGAATGCGAGATAGAAACATGCTGCCCTTACAGCCAGTGGGCCTAAATGCAAAAAAACAAATCGAGTATGTTGATTGGACACGGTTACAACTTATTTATCTTTAAAAATAGAAATCAGTTTGGACACGATCAAAAACACAAGACCAAAAATAAGAAATATATTATTATACAATCTTTATTACAAATATAATGTGATATAAGCCTCATACAGTGTTGGTTGGTAAGGGCGTGCGTGGTGTCCCGCTTGTATGAAAACAATATATTTTATCAGATGTCTATTAATAAACTTCTGATTTTATATATTTGTATCGATCTTCTATTCTTAGTGTTTTGGTGTTTAATTGTACAGAGTATTTGTGCAGAAAAAAATAGTACCGCATAATATACATGTATATAGAATGATTATAGACGATAAATTTAATTTGACTATCACACTGAAATATACATTTAATAAAGGTCTAAATTGTACTTCAAGTCACAAATGCCTGAGAAATGATTCCTCTAATCACAAAAATCCCAGAATCCAAATAAATAGATCTTCTTGCTTGTTTTTGTATTTAAAACCAGACATTTTTTGTATTTAAGACCGACACGTCATGAACACATTTTCCGATGAGTGGTTCGTTGTTAAAACCGCACATAATTTGATCTTAAACAGACAGACACTTCATTGGGGTTTCAGTATGAGCCAAAAAGAGAAAAGTTTGCAAATGATTACGGACCTAACAAAGTACCAATAATAGTGTCAAGAAAGTTCAACTAATGTGACTAAAATAAATACCTATCCTATGTAATCGATTGTTGAATATTTTGATCGCTATTCTGAAGGTGTCAAGTACACCAGTTGGATATGGTTTAAAATATTCTTTAGATATTGGAAACGAGTCGTTTCAATAGCAGATCAGAGCAATCTGGTCATACGAGATCTCCTTGGTACGACGAGAACAAGACAGATGTTTGTTGCCTCGTGGGAACCATTTGCGGCACACTTCGCCTGGTTTCGGTTTTACCACTGAGATGTCCGAATCCAAGTCTCTCAGAAGATTCTCGAATAATGTTTATTATGCGTGGGTACTGATTCTGGGGTTCAAAGATTTACATATAAAGTGAGTGTAAAATAATCTTGGCTTAGAAATATACCCAAAAATGTTTTTGTATAACGGTACAAGGCAATTGCTTAAAAACGGCAAACAAACAAAAAATTGGCACCAAATGTGGAATTATTTACCCAGACAAGGAGTAAATAGTCTCAACAAGGAAAAACATGCAAAATAAACAGCGATAAATATACATATAAATATTTCGCGGTTTCCATCGGTTTTGCTTTAGGAACATAAAGTATTAATGAATTAATCTTTGCGTATTCTACAGCTATTTGAATTTCGCTCAGTGACCAAAGATTTTCTGATCACAGATTCGACAAATACATGAAAACGTGATAATTAAGAACAAGTTACTGATTTAGTTTTTTTCTGGAAGAAACAAAATTGCACCTTGATACCTTAGAGGCGAAGTCTCCCTGAAGATACCCAAATAATGTTTAGAACGCCTCAGATATCTGTGGTACATAGGAGGCCTCGCGAAATCTCGCGAAATCAAACCTGAATATCGTTCGGAGATTAAATATGGTTCAGGCATTTGATATTGAGCACATATTGAACACGTCTTATAGATTAGAAAAGGTCAAGAGATTTAATATAGTTCACAACCCTGTAAACCAGACTTAATGCTTTAATCTCAGGTCTAATTGCGAAAAATAGCGAATGAGTGGTTGAATCAGCACTCCGAAAACTGTGCGAGTACTACGCCATGCACGAACTTACCCTATATATAGTAAGGTTTCCTTCGCCATTCAAACGTGATGTGTAGGCCTATCGCTTTAACATTTAACATCGGTTGACAATTCAACTTTCACTTGACAATGTTTCTTTCAATTCAAGTGTCGTTAATATGATGTTGCATCTGCTATCAAACCTTGTGGTCGATCACAAGAAAATGTACGAGTGCAGACTGCATACAAAACACGCATGCGCGACTCTTGTATTGAAGCAAACATTGTCTGGATTGATTGACACTTACATAATACTGGCCACAGTAACGAAACCCTTATCTCCACCACTCTGTTGAACTAAACAAAAGTTGTGATACAATTGAACACAGCCAAGTGGCGACAGAGCCATCTTAATCATAAGAAAGAGTTTTTACCGGGGCCCATATCACAACTGTGGGAAAACTGAGCAATTAACTTCGCAGCAAGCCCTTGAGGTAAGATTGGTCTAGTTCATTAATTCTCAAGTGCCTGTCAAGAGAAACGATGTGTCCTTGAACTTTCTGAGCTTCAACATCCAGATTTATTCAAACATTTTTAATCATGATTATCAGTGTCTGCCTCGGTTGTCAACACATTGACTCTTTGATATTTATTATGAAATCAACACAACGTGAACAATACACCAACACCTAGGAGATGTAGAACAGATTTCGTCTTTACAACAAGCTTTTCTCACGCGCAACTTTCTTCATTCACCTCCCGGTATCTCTAGGATAGATTTTGTGTCTATACAACAATTATAGGCCTACTTGTTTCCTTCAAGATTTTCTCCCACGCAACCTTCGTTCAACACCTTTGACATGCAAGATCGATTTTGTCTTCAGAACATGTATACTTGTTTCGCTCAAACTTTTCTTCGTACAACATCAATCTTTCGTTCAACATCTATGATATGTTGGATACATTTTGTCTATACAACATTTGACCTTGTTTCGATCACACTTTTCTTCACACAACATCAATCCTTTGTTCAACACCTACGATATGTTGGATAAATTTTTTCTTTACAACATTTAAACTTGTTTCGATCAAACTGTTGTCCCGCGCAACAACCTTCGTTTTTCCATATCACGTGTTTACCACAGCAGTTAAAATATCTGGAATCGTAACTCTGCTGATTACAGCAATCTGTATTCACCCCAAACCACGGGACAACACGCCCAGAGCAGCAATGTTCCCATCGTTTGCTATACGATTTCCCGTCACAGCAACCCAACTCCCGAGCAGCGATAACACCAGCACAACAGGTATAGACCGACTTGTCAAAGGTTATTCCATTACAACAGCCACTAGCCGCTTCAGTGATCTTTCCGGCACAACAGTCGGTAATGAGACCATCATAACTTTTATTCCCACAACATTTTGTCTCATTACTGAAGCTGTTTACTAATTGATTTTCACAACAAACTTGGGACATCGGATCGATAATTTTCCCGCCACAACATCGACCTTCTGCACGGGAAACAACCTCACCTTCACAGCATTCAAAATATCTCGAGTCAATACTGTTGGATCCACAACACAAAGTAAACTGTCCATAACTTATATCGATTTTACCCCCACAGCAGCATTGTGAAGTCCTGTTAAATACCAACCCCTCGCAGCAGCCAAACTCACCACCGTACATATGAACGATTCGCTCTTCACAGCAAGTAGTGAGTGGCGGTACATAACTTTCTCGGCCGCAACATGACGACTTCGGACCAAGGTATTTCGTAATAGTGTCATGGCAGCAATCGTTATTTCGTCTGTCATAACTTTGATCTCCACAACATCGCGTGTCCTCTCCATAAGATTTCCCAAGCCTGTCGCCACAACAATGTTGAAGACTTGCAGTATAAGGTCTTCCTCCACAACAACCCGTAGTGTTTCCTCGGTTAGACACAACCCTTCCTAGACAACAAGAAAAGAAGCGTTTGTCGTAACTATTGATGCCACAACATG
>JAVFBZ010193514.1:0-14342 GCA_032466195.1 Katharina tunicata
CCCTAGAATCTCCCCCCGGATATCTGCCCCCGTAGGACTTTTGCCCCCCGGACAACCACCCCCGGACTTCTCCCCTGGCAAAAATCCAGGGGGGGGGGAATGTCCTAGAACCATACGGCGTGGACATTAATATGTTTCTCCGCTTTAAATAACTCGTTTTGTTATTAGGGATTGTTTAATATTTATGTGTGGTATTGTATCAAGTTTTTTTTTTTTTTATCGCAGAGGACTGCTTTGAGAGATTGCTATAATAATAAGGATTGTGGACTGTTTTGACAATAGTGAGTGTGGGTTGTTTCAACAATAAGGAGTGTGGGATGTTTTAACACGTTTTGTTGTTAGAGATTGTTTAATATTTATGTTTGGTATTGTATCGAGTTTTTTTTTTTTATATCGCAGAGCACTGGTTTGAGGGATTGCTATGATAATAAGGATTGTGGACTGTTTTGACAATAGTGAGCGTGTGTTGTTTTAACTAAAGTAAGTATGGGTTGTTTTAACAACAGGGAGTGTGGTGGAATGTTTTAACAATGGTGAGTGCGGGATGTTTTAACAATAGTGAGTGTAGAATGTTTTTACAATAGGGACTGTGGGCTGTTTTAGCAATAGGGAGTATGGGTTGTTTTAACAATAATGAGTGTGGTACATTTTTACAATAGTTTGTGTGGGATGTTTTAACAGTAGCGAGTGTGGGATGTTTTAACAACAGGGAGTGTTGGATGTTTTAACAATAGGGTGTGTGGGATGTTTTAACAATTGGGAGTGTGGGATGTTTAAATAATAGTAAGTGTGCGCTATTTTAACAATAGGGAGTGTGGTTGATTTAACAATAGTGAGTGTGGATTGTTTTAAGAATAGTGAGTGTGGGATGTTTTAACAACAGGAAGTGTGGGATGTTTTAAAAATAGTGATTGTGGGATGTTTTAACAGTAGGGTGTGTGGGATGTTTTAACAATTGGGAGTGTGGGATGTTTTAACAATAGTGATTGCTGGATGTTTTAACAATATGGAGTGTAGGATGTTTTAACAATTGGGAGTGTGGGATGTTTAAATAATAATGAGTGTGCGCTATTTTAACAATACGGAGTGTTGTTGATTTAACAATAGTGAATGTGGGTTGTTTTAAGAATAGTGAGAGTAGGATGTTTTAAGAATAGTGAGTGTGGGATGTTTTAACAATAGGGAGTGTGGGATGTTTTAACAATAGTGATTGCTGGATGTTTTAACAATATGGAGTGTGGTATGTTTTAACAATAAGGAGTGTGGGATGTTTTAACAATAGGGAGTGTGGTCGATTTAACAATAGTGAGTGTGGGATGTTTTAAGAATAGTGAGTGTGGGATGTTTTAACAACAGTGATTGCTGGATGTTTTAACAATATGGAGTGTGGTATGTTTTAACGATAGTGAGTGTGGGATGTTTTAAGAATAGTGAGTGTGGGATGTTTTAAAAACAGGGAGTGTGGGTTGTTTTAACAATAGTGAGTGTGGGATGTTTTAACAATATGGAGTGTGGTGGAATGTTTTAACAATGGTGAGTGCGGGATGTTTTTACAATAAGGACTGTGGGCTGTTTTAGCAATAGGGAGTATGGGTTGTTTTAACAATAATGAGTGTGGTACATTTTTACAATAGTTTGTGTGGGATGTTTTAACAGTAGCGAGTGTGGGATGTTTTAACAACAGGGAGTGTTGGATGTTTTAACAATAGGGTGTGTGGGATGTTTTAACAATTGGGAGTGTGGGATGTTTAAATAATAGTAAGTGTGCGCTATTTTAACAATAGGGAGTGTGGTTGATTTAACAATAGTGAGTGTGGATTGTTTTAAGAATAGTGAGTGTGGGATGTTTTAACAACAGGAAGTGTGGGATGTTTTAAAAATAGTGATTGTGGGATGTTTTAACAGTAGGGTGTGTGGGATGTTTTAACAATTGGGAGTGTGGGATGTTTTAACAATAGTGATTGCTGGATGTTTTAACAATATGGAGTGTAGGATGTTTTAACAATTGGGAGTGTGGGATGTTTAAATAATAATGAGTGTGCGCTATTTTAACAATACGGAGTGTTGTTGATTTAACAATAGTGAATGTGGGTTGTTTTAAGAATAGTGAGAGTAGGATGTTTTAAGAATAGTGAGTGTGGGATGTTTTAACAATAGGGAGTGTGGGATGTTTTAACAATAGTGATTGCTGGATGTTTTAACAATATGGAGTGTGGTATGTTTTAACAATAAGGAGTGTGGGATGTTTTAATAATAGTGAGTGTGCGCTTTTTAACAATAGGGAGTGTGGTCGATTTAACAATAGTGAGTGTGGGTTGTTTTAAGAATAGTGAGTGTGGGATGTTTTAAGAATAGTGAGTGTGGGATGTTTTAACAATAGTGATTGCTGGATGTTTTAACAATATGGAGTGTGGTATATTTTAACGATAGTGAGTGTGGGATGTTTTAAGAATAGTGAGTGTGGGATGTTTTAACAATAGTGAGTGTGGGATGTTTTAACAATATGGAGTGTGGTATGTTTTAACGATAGGGAGTGTGCGCTTTTTAACAATAGGGAGTGTGGTCGATTTAACAATAGTGAGTGTGGGATGTTTTAAGAATAGTGAGTTTGGGATGTTTTAACAATAGGGAGTGTGGGATGTTTTAACAGTAGTGAGTGTGGATTGTTTTAACAATATGGACTGTGGGATGTTTTAACAATTGGGATGTGGGATGTTTAAATAATAGTGAGTGTCCGCTTTTAACAATAGGGAGTGTTGTTGATTTAACAATAGTGAGTGTGGGTTGTTTTAAGAATAGTGAGTGTGGGATGTTTTAACAACAGGAAGTGTGGATTGTTTTAACAATAATGAGTGCGGGTTGTTTTAAGAATAGTGAGTGTGGATTGTTTTAACAATAGGGAGTGTGGGTTGTTCTAACACTAGTGAGTGTGGGATGTTTTAACAACAGTGAGTGTGGATTGTTTTAACAATAGGGAGTGTGGGTTGTTCTAACACTAGCGAGTGTTGGGTGTTTTAACAACAGTGAGTGTGGATTGTTTTAACAATAGGGAGTGTGGGTTGTTCTAACACTAGTGAGTGTGGGATGTTTTAAGAATAGTGAATGTGGGATGTTTAAACAATAGGTAGTGTGGGATGTTTTAACAATAGTGATTGCTGGATGTTTTAACAATATGGAGTGTGGGATGTTTTAACAATTGGGAGTGTGGGATGTTTAAATAATAATGAGTGTGGGGGTAATTTAACAATACGGAGTGTGGTTGATTTAACAATAGTGAGTGTGGGTTGTTTTAAGAATAGGGAGTGTGGGATGTTTTAACAATTGGGAGTGTGGGATGTTTTAATAATAGTGAGTTTGCGCTTTTTTACCAATAGGGAGTGTGGTTGATTTTAGAATAGTGAGTGTGGGTTGTTTTAAGAATAGTGAGTGTGGGTTGTTTTAAGAATAATGAGTGTGGGTTGTTTTAAGAATAGTGAGTGTGGGATGTTTTAACAATAGGGAGTGTGGGATGTTTTAATACTAGTGAGTGTGCGCTTTTTAACAATAGGGAGTGTGGTTGATTTAACAATAGTGAGTGTGGGTTGTTTTAAGAATAGTGAGTGTGGGTTGTTTTAAGAATAGTGAGTGTGGGTTGTTTTAACAATATGGCGTGTGGGATGTTTTAACAAATGGGAGTGCGGGATGTTTTACATTGAGTGATTGTTTGAGAGTGAATTGTTGTTTTCATTTGTGTTGTTTTACATTTAGGTGTAGTTTTACATTTATGGGTTGTTTTATGGATGGTTTCATATCTAGGGTTGTTTACACTTTGAGTTGGTTTCTATGGCTGTTTTACGTTTAGGGTTTGTTTTTGGTTTACGGCGATGTCTCCCATCTAGGGATTGTTTTACGTGTAGGATTGGTTTAACGTTAAAGGTTTATTTTACATTGATGGGTTGCATATATAGGTTATTTTACATTTATGGGTTGTTTTACATTGATGAGTTGTTTAACATTTGGATATTGTTTTACATTTAGGGTTTGTTTTACATTTAGTGATTGTTTTACATGGAGATGTGGTTTTAATGATTGTTGTACATCTATGGCTTGTTTTCTGTTAGAGGTTGTTTAACACTTAGAGGCTGAAGAGGGTTTTAATGACCCCTTTCACTGTTGTTTAGTAAACACTGAACACTCTCGCATTAAGTGACATTGGTTGGTGTATTACAGATTACAGGTCAAACGGTTGACATATATTCACTACGACGTCGGAATGTCGACCTTATCGCCGGCATAAAGAATGATTAAAGTAATTTTTTATATTTACACAAGATACTTTATCATGTTAGTCCAGGCTTTATTGCATGGTGATAAACTTACAGGTGGTACCCAGTTATGTATCGCTGCTCTCACTGAATCGGGTAAGACTTTCTTCGATTTCGAATGTTGCAGGGCAAATAGTATAGGAGTACAGAGGGTTCTCGCCAACCACCCGCGATGACTAACTTTCGATAAGGGTTCGATTCCCGCAATGGTCTCAGTCTGCAAAATGTCCTGAACTAGAATCTGTTCAGGATAAGGCAGTGTTATCGCAAAAAAACGAAAATACTGTAAGACTTTCTTAGCCCGAGCCGGGATCAATGGGATAAGCATTACTCAGCTGGTCCATTTGTTTGATTGATTGGGGTTATGCGTCGTACTTAAAGTTATTTTACTCATTACTTATAAGTATTTCGGTTTGTCAGCCAATGGGCGACGGCAAACATCTTCAACAATCTAAACAGACAAGGACGCAACAGGAAAAGGACTGGGGTCCGTTTCAAAAAGCGTTCTTAGCTTACGTTGAACGTAACTACCATGACAACACAATGCCTCCAGTACTGGTCGCTGTTGTATTTACGTTGAACGTAGCCTAAGATAGCTTTGTGAAACGGGGCCCCTGAGGACTCCAAGCAAGGCACTATACAAAAAATCAACTAAATACATTGATGCCCCTTAAGACGAAGAACAATAACACTCTCTGATATTTAACAGATTGTAGTTAAGCTTTATCAAATTATCGACTTGCATAACAACAGCGATGTGAATTTAATTAAACAAACAAAACAAATTCAACAAAATTTATATTTACAACGTTAATAACAATTATTAATAGCAACCTATTAAATCTAAACAAGTTCATACTATATACATTTCTCTTCAGTTGTTAACCCAAATCAATATTTAACTTGCGCTGTAAATTCGCTCAGATCAGTTAGAACTAGCTACGAAAATGAACTATTCTATATTTTGCTAGAATTAACAACATTGTATAATGAATAAATATGTAAAAAATACTTAAAATTAAGTAAAATCTGAGCCACTGGACGAAAACCGCCAACAGCTGTCCATAATTTTACCACAAATTTTGCAGGTACGAAAAGGTTGTTTGATTGATTGGTGTTGGACGCCGTGCTCACGTGTATTTAGCTTATATAACTCGCGCGTTAATTGTACAATCTCTATTTATAAGAGTGACTTAGTCATTATTTGAAAAAAAACCAAACAACACAATTTACACATATTCTGCTACACGCGTGTTTATCAGTCTGAACTAACATGGTTTCTTAAACCAATATTACACCGAATAATACCAAGTTAGAAACAAAGTTAATAGTAACTGTTACATTCCTAGCTAGCCTTGTCCTACAATAAATTGGGAACTGATCCTCTGATAGCATTGGATCTGTGCTGCTCCAATAAGGCGGATGGTAAGCGGACTGAAAAGAGAAGAAACGTATTTATTTAATTATTTATTTTCACCCTTATTATTTATTTTAAATGACGAATTTGTGTAGCCGGTGTACGATCGAAAACCGGAAGGAAGCCGCGTAAAAGCCACCCCGACATCTCCGCAGTCAATGGAAACTTCCCTTATATTCTAAAGGTTGACAGGAACTTAAATTCGAAATTATATTCGAGTATAGGGGGCTCTGCAGTCCAACGGTCAACAAACTGATCCACGACGCGGCCCCCAAATAAATTGACACTAATACGTAAGGTAGAGTTTTCATCTATTTAAACACAGTTTCATATAAACAATATCTGATTTGATGTTTTAAACGCATTATTTAGAAGTTGTAAATTGAGGTACTAAACTTGATCGATATATTGATTGTTTTTTATTCCGTGCTTAGTGATATTTTGAACACATGACGGCGTGTTGTTTAAACAGTAGGCAGCAGTATACCCAACAAACCAATGTTAGGTCGCTAAGTGTTAGCTTTGTTGGAAGTATAATGTTTCTCAAGTGTTAAGTATGACTGCGCGAACGTAAGATATCTAACATTCGAAATTCGCGCTCCAAAAACTTTGAACAAACATCGATTGATTTCATTTTGAGCAATCAGGTTTTGTACCTTGTCTCATTAACGATCTCTCTAAAGCGAAACTGAAACGTCGTATCCAATATAGGAAGAAGAACTTTGCAAAATTGCGCAAAGTTCTGTTATAATGACATATATATAATTTGTACGTTTGTATTTTACAGGCGAGCATATTGCTCATTGTTATTTAATTAATTAAATTATATACATTTTTTTTTAAATCCAGTTAATATTAGGTATGTAATTGTATAGTATATATTTAATTGAATTGTTTTTGTCCGGCCATAAGTGGGCCTAGTTGGGCCTGTGGGGTCGAGGTTTAAATAAATTAAATAAATAAAGTAACTTACCCAGTGATCTCTATGCCTGGGCAGTTAAACAAAAGGGCTGTTCTCAGGAAATAACCGTTAAACGTTACTGCTGCGAGATTTACTTCGAACGTCTCAACTGTAAATTACAACAGGCAATTTATAACATGCATTAAAATAGTATGTACACTTTTTCAAAAAGTAAGTTTAAACTACTAGTGTCATAATACATAAACTGCACAAATGTATATTTAGTCGGAAAATAGTTAAAGCCGTTTAAATGTAAGTATTAGCACAGTTGCTTTTCTTAATAGAAACCAAACTGAAAATGGGCAAAATACATGGAAATTCAAACAAAGGGTCGATTTATATAGTAAACGCGTAAATTAAAAAGGTAGGTAACTTTACGTTCCCCATGTTATAAAATAAAACCTCGAATAAAACAAAAATTCCGTCTTTATAAGAATTACATGTCAATTGAAACATTTATTATATTGTCTTAGTATCATGCGTTGGCCTAAAAATACTAAAACACTTCACCGAAAACAAATTTGTTTGTTTGATTGATGTTTACTTTGCTCTTATGGCTATCTCAAACATATGTCAACGTACTTCCAAATAGGAAAAGAAAACGTCCCCATTCCTGCGTATAAGCGGAATAGACGAAGTTAACCATAATATACCCGCGCACCAGCCAAATAGGATGAGACAACGACCCTATGCCGGCAGACCAGCCAAATAAGAAAAGGGAATCACTATATTCCGGCGCACCAGTCAAATAGGCAAAGTAAACCACCCTATGTCTGCGTACGAGCCAAATAGGCGAAGTAAACCACCCTATGCCTGCGTACCAGCCAAATAGGCGAAGGAAACCACCCTATGCCTGCGTACCAGCCAACTAGGCAAATGAAACCATCCTATGCCTCCGTACCAGCCAAAGAGGCGAAGTAAACGAATACTATACCCGCTTATCAGCCAAATAGGCGAAGTAAACCACACTATGCCTGCGTACCAGCCAAATAGGCGAAGTAAACCACCCTATGTCTGCGTACCAGCCAAATAGGCGAAGGAAACCGCCCTATGCGTGCGTACCAGCCAACTAGGCGAAGGAAACCACCCTATGCCTGCGTACAAGCTAAATAGGCGAAGTAAACCACCATATGTCTGCGTACCAGCAAACTAGGCGAAGGAAACCACCCTATGCCAGCGTACTAGCCAAATAGGCAAACGAAACCATGCTATGCCTCCGTACCAGCCAAATAAGCTAAGTAAACGAATCCTATACCCGCGTATCAGCCAAATAGGCAAATGAAACCATCCTATGCCTCCATTCCAGCGAAACAGGCGAAGGAAACCACCCTGTGCCTGCATACCAGCCAAACAGGCGAAGTAAACGAATCCTATGCCTGCGTATCAGCCAATCAGGCGATATAAACCACCCTATGGCTGCGTACCATCCAAATAGTCGATGGAAACCACCCTATGGCTGCGTACCAGTCAAATAGTCGATGGAAACCACCCTATGCCTCCGTACCAGCCAAATAGGCGAAGTAAACGAATCCTATACCCGCGTATCAGCCAAATAGGCGAAGTAAACCACCCTATACCTGCGTACCAGCCAAATAGGGAAAGTAAACGAATCCTATACCCGCGTATCAGCCAAATATGCCAAGAAAACCACCCTATACCTGCGTACCAGCCAAATAGGCAAATGAAACCATCCTATGCCTCCGTACCAGCCAAATAGGCGAAGGAAACCACCCTATGCCTGCATACCAGCCAAATAGGCGAAGTAAACGAATCCTATGCCTGCGTATCAGCCAATCAGGCGATATAAACCACCCTATGGCTGCGTACCATCCAAATAGTCGATGGAAACCACCCTATGGCTGCGTACCAGTCAAATAGTCGATGGAAACCACCCTATGCCTCCGTACCAGCCAAATAGGCGAAGTAAACGAATCCTATACCCGCGTATCAGCCAAATAGGCGAAGTAAACCACCCTATACCTGCGTACCAGCCAAATAGGGAAAGTAAACGAATCCTATACCCGCGTATCAGCCAAATATGCCAAGAAAACCACCCTATACCTGCGTACCAGCCAAATAGGCAAATGAAACCATCCTATGCCTCCGTACCAGCCAAATAGGCGAAGGAAACCACCCTATGCCTGCATACCAGCCAAATAGGCGAAGTAAACGAATCCTACGCCTGACTATCAGCCAAACAGGCGATAGAAACCACCCTATGGCTGCGTACCATCCGAATAGTCGATGGAAACCACCCTATGGCTGCGTATCATCCAAATATGCGATGGAAACCACCCTATGCCTTCGTACAAGCCACATAGGCGATGGAAACCACCCAATCTCTGCGTACCAACACAATAGGCAAATGAAACCATACTTTGCCTCTGTACCATCCAAATTGGCGAAGTAAACCATCTATACCCGCGTACAAGCCAAATAGGACGAGGCAACCATCCTATGCCTGCGTACCATCCAAACAGGCGAAGTAAACCATCCTATGTCCGCGTACCAGCCAAATAGGACGAGGCAACCACCATAAGCCGGCGTGCCAGCAAAATAGGCGAAGGAAATCACCCTATGCCGGCGTACCAGCCAAATAGGCGAATGAAACTAGCCTATGCTGCGTACCAGCCAAATATGACGAGGCAACCACCCTATGCCGGCGTTCCAGCCATATAGGCGAATGAAATCACCCTATGCCTGCGTACCAGCCAAATAGGACGAGGCAACCACCCTATGCCGGCGTACCTGCCAAAGAGGACGAGACAACCACCCTATGCCGGTGCACCAGCCAATTAGGACGAGGCAACTACCCTATGCCTGCGTACCAGCCAAATAGGACGAGGCATCCACCCTATGCCGGCGTACCAGCCAAATAGGCGAATGAAACCACCCTATGCTGCGTACCAGCCAAATAGGACGAGGCAACCACCCTGTGCCGGCGTACCAGCCATATAGGCGAAGGAAATCACCCTATGCCTGCGTACCTGCCAAATAGGACGAGACAACCACCCTATGCCGGCGTACCAGCCAAATAGGACGAGGCAACCACCCTATGCCTGCGTACCTGCCAAATAGGACAAAACAACCACTCTATGCCGTCGTTTCAGCCAAATAGGCGAAGGAAATCACCCTGTACCGGCGTACCATCCAAATAGGCCAAGTAAATCACCCTTAGGGATACTGGCAATACTACGTTAGAACCCCAAAAAACAGGTCGGACACCACAACAAATCGGCTTTAGCTGAAAGCACCCATAAGAGCTCCCAGGGGGCGGGTATACCAGGTCTGCCTATTTAGGGTGCCCAGACGACCATCGCAGTGACTATCCCGACTAAACAAGCAATACTGCGTGAGGTAGAAGACGGTCTGTCCTGTTTCGTGTCATAACGGATGTACTATTTAGAGGTGTTTGTTGCCAGTGTAGTTAAGGGAAGTTGCTGGCCCAGTAGGCCTATATTTTACAACCAGCAGCGCAGGAAATAATTGTCAACTGTCTCAGAACCAGGTCTACAATTGCATCCAGGTGGATCCTGTTAAAAATTGTAAACGACAAATCGTGGTACTGGGAACCACGACCGTTTCTGATGTGACAGATATTGATATAAGACAGGCGTTCACGAATGTCTACAGACTACGATTCAAACAAAACGAATGCGTACTTACGTTCACACGTGGCACCCGACAAGTTTCCAGGACAACAACAGACGAATCCTCCCACCACATTTGAGCAGACTCCATTATTGCGACAAGGGTTGTTTATACACTCATCCAAGTCCACGTTACAGTTAACTCCCGTGTAACCAGGGGGACATGTACAGGATACGCTTGATCCACTTGACGTACATGTCCCGCCGTTTTGACAAGGGTTTGTGATCTCACACTGGTCGATCGCCGCTTGGCATGTTGTCCCTGTGGACATTGCGCTACACGTACATTGAAATCCCGATGGGGAAGTTTGAACACACGATCCGCCGTTGATACACGGATTAGGTGAACACTCGTCGATATCTGTTTCGCACAAACCGCCTGTAAAGCCTTCAGCACACAGACAATTGCTTGTACCGGGCGATGGTTGAACACACGTTCCACCGTTAAGACAGTTAGTCGTAAGACACGGGTTAAGGGTGACTTCACATTGGTTGCCATCAAATCCGCTAACACAACCACAGCTGGACGTGCCCGGTGGCCCCTGGGCGCAAATGCCGCCGTTGACACATGGGTTTAGTGAACCGCATTCGTCAATATCGTCTTCACAAGTAGCACCAGTGAACCCAGTGCCAGAGCAATCACAAGAGAACTGCCCTGGTGTCGGTTGAGAGCATGAACCGTCGTTCATACAAGGGTTTGGATAACACAATATAATGAGGGTGGTACATGGAGGATCTGTGAAAGGATTCCCATAACCTGAAATAACGCAAACAGAAATTTATATTTAAGACATTTGTGAGAATGTTATCAATTAAGCTCAAGTACAAGGTAAATCGCTTTGAGCATTCTCATAGCCTGAAACATTGAAAATTTTGCGTTTTATGTTAGAAAATTGTACAAGTTAACAGCAAAACTTGATTTTAATCTTTGCATCCACTTCGTATTCTGCCATATTTTCCTTTGTTAAGGTATACGGGATTATACTATAACCCTTATGATAGTTACAGAAATTGTAAAACAAGTGTAAAACACTTCAAACTGTTAAGATGATGTCACAACGGTTACTTTAGTAACTATGTGAGTTTCAGTAGTGCATTCGTGCAAGACCTAGCGATATAAGAATATCATAAGGGTGGAGTTTTGTATATATTGTAATTTAACTCTGGTGATGGGTTTATTTTTGTTGATGTTATAAAACAATGACTTTCTAATGGTAAGGGTTAACCTTAGCATTCATGTTAGACTGCACGGATATTTGTGATCTTATTTTTTGTAAACTATGCCTGACTTTACCTTTGGGATTCGTGTAAGACTGAACGAATCCATGTTTATTTGTTTTGTAAGACACCCTTGTGTGATATCTTCTATAAATATCTGATTTGGTTAGTTAGCTTGTATATAAGGCTGAATTTTCATCAGCCGTGGCGTTTTGATTATTTCTTGGTGCCCTAAGTCAAACGTTCCATGAGGCCACTGTTTGTGGCGATTATATCTGAACTTTAACAATTTTTGCATACATCACTCATCATATATAATAAAATTATCATCATAGGTAAAATGAGGGTAAATGCTTCTCCATCTGCTCCTAGCTTGTGCTGGCCGCGGGGTAGCTGTGGCGGGTATATGTACGCACACAGTTTAATTTTTATGTTAAACAATTTTACAAGTTGACATCAAGACTTGATTTCTACCTCTGCATCCGCTTTGGAAAGTACCAATGTATTCCTTTGCTAGGCTACACAAAAATATATCCCAATCCGTATTATCTGTTACACGATATAGCAGGTGTAAAACCCTTTAAAAACTTTATTTGAGAAAGTGGGTCATATTAAATAAACGATGTAACAAGCGATCCGCACGTAGCTTCAAGCTGTGTTTGTTTGTCCGCTAGAGACCGTGCGGTCTACGGCCTGTACATTGTGTCTGGTTAAAGCGGCTAATAATTTAGACGAAAGTAAGCTGGAAGCTGTCAATAACGTGCGGATTGGGTGGATGTATCACGAAAATGATCAAATCTCAATAATAGCTTTTCGGCTTTCATGGAAGACTCGTATGTTTGTACTTGACTTCCGGTTACACTTTTGAGACTAGTTCGCTAAGTTGTGATTAACTATATGAGGTCATATACCTGAATGCAACAACTGTCTTCTTGTTTAAAACTGTCGTGTCATGTTATAGCTCAACACGACAGTAGCTTGTGCCAGGAACTGGGTCCAATATCGCTAATCACCTTTACGTGACTCACAGACCCACTGAACGAAAGGGAGACTAGGAGTATTTTAATAAGATATCGACAGTCTTACCTGCACAGTCTTTCTGGCTGGAAGAACTTACAATTAACATACATATATATCTGACTTACTTGACAAACTGCTGGAGTAGAAGGCTATACGAACAGCTCATCTGACGTGTAAATTTACCTAAAATCCAACATCAGACCAATGCTCTTCAGGAAACTATCAGACCAGACAACTTGTCCGACAACCTTTTTGACTAGAACACACACACGACAAGCTATCGGACTTGGATAATTACCGTACGACCTCTCACAGTATCTGGAATAAATTTAGGAAGTCGTGCCCATAATATATCGCCGAATATACCCTACTCCCCTTTATGCCTTCGACCTGAAGAAGTCTACTGGATGTAGACGAAAGCTTGTGCATATTTATTATATCTTTAATTTACTTTTGTTAGTCTATAAGGTGCAAACTATACCTACCTCGACTTATTTGGAAAGACGTTCGGATGGCCTCTCTTAGCAACGGGTCGTGCAGGTGTTTTTAAACGAATTTGCATCAACAACAACAACAAATTAAAACTACACACACAAGAACTAAAGTGAGAAACATAAAATATTAGGTTAAACATACCGCTCAGACAGGAAATGAAGGCTACCTCGTTGACAATGCAGTCAAAATGACCCTCAGCATCCGAATCTTTTGGTGTACACGTTGTGGCGCAGTCAAGGCCGAAGAAACCTGCGTCACATGTTATACGAATGTTGTACCGTAGCCTGCAGTAGAAAACAGGATGTCCTTTTACTTCTAACGTTTTGGAACCTGACATATTGCCGCCACGTAGTATTCGTTAACCATTGTGTTCATTTTTGTTGAAGGTGAAATAATGCAATGTTTGATCATCTTGAGAAAATCATTGAGAAAATCATTGAGAACTTAACGCGGCAGGTAGCTCAATGAACCGCTCTTTTGGTCTAAATCGTATTGGTCAATTGCCACCCATAGGATTTGGCATTATATTGTACAGACACTAAATACGGTTTTGGCAATCGATCAAATACGTCACATGGAAAAAGGTAAAGAATATATGCACTTTCGAAATAGAGGGAGCATCTTAAAACGAATGGCCTGACGTAGTGACGTCTACATAAATAGGTCATTTGTTTTACGTCAGTTTTCAGCAAAAGACAATCAGTGTTGCTAAAAATAAATGAAGACGGTGCATTTTATTTAAGGATATTGGGAAACGTATTGGCTCCTTGGTGTAGTAAAACAGTTTTGACGTTTGTTGGAGGGTACCTTTACGAAGTGTTTACGCACTCAGTCTATATCATATTCGATATTACCAAATTGTCCACGCAAAAAAAACTTCGTATGTACGACTGATGTTACAAAACTGTCCATGCAAAAAATACTTCGTATGTACGACTGATGTTACCAAACTGACTATGTTAATACTTCGTATGTACGACTGATATAACCAAACTGACCATGTTAACACTTCATATGTACGGCTGATATCAACAAGCTGACCATGTTAATACCTCGTATGTACGACTTATATTACCAAACTGACCATGTTAATACTTCGTATGTACGACTGATATCAACAAACTGACCATGTTAATATTTCGTATGTACGACTGATATATCCAAACTGACCATGTTAATACTTCGTATGTACGACTGATTTTACCAAACTGACCATGTTAATACTTTGTATGTACGACTGATATTCCAAACTGACCATGTTAACACATCGTATGTAC
>JAVFBZ010193525.1:0-14342 GCA_032466195.1 Katharina tunicata
CGGAAAACTCTGAATTTCGATAGGCTTCTTCCTTATGCTGATATACACAACCATAGCAAGTTTCATTCAATTCCATATGGAACTATGCTCTGTACAGTGTCCAGAAGATTTCAAAGTCAAGGGCAATAACTCGGTAAATACAAATCGGAAAACTCTGAATTTCGATAGGCTTCTTCCTTGTATTGATATAAACCATCAGTGCAAGTTTCATTAACATCCCTCAAAAATCCACTAGGCTCACAGAGTACATGTACCAGGATATTCAATTGTATAATTGATTATTGATTGGTGTTGCTCGAGGGTATATTTCAACATACATGTATATGCTCAAGGGTATTTATTTCAACGTATATGACAGCGATGTATTACAACAGAAGGCGACAACTCTAACACAACTAAACAAATGTGTAGTCATTTAAGTGTTATCGCTGTTGGAAAGATAATGTTCCTCCAGGGCTAAGTATGAGAGTATGAATATAATCTGGAAACCTACTGCCCTTAGCCAGGGGGCCCCAGGGAATTAAAGAAATAAGTGTTGTAACATTTTTGTGTACGTTCAAGAAATATCTAACTTTATTATTCACCAAAATGGAAATACAAACCTCATTCTATAGACACATCTCTGAGTGCTGCCTGATGGGAAGTGAGGCAAAGTCCAGGTGTAGTTTACAGGGTAGCCTCCCCTGCCGTCTCCAAGGTGATTGGACCTAAACAAAAAAAGCACACAAATGACTCAGGCTCGGTTAAACAACATGTTGCATATCATGCATTTGATAACCAGTATTCTCTCGTCATTACACACATTTCCTGCTTTCTACAAAGTGATCAATTGATTGTACACTTGATTATTTCAATCATAGGATGCCAATAATTAGCAAGTCACTATAACATGTTGTCTTTGTGATGCCCCTGATTGAGCACCAGATCACAAGAAGCTCCTGCTCATCGAATCAGAAATCAGGAAAGATTGGTATATTAATAGCCACATTTCATATACAGACATATAATATCAATTTCGCTAGTTCTACCGTGAGCCTCTGTAGCTCAGTCGGTTAGAGCGTTGGCCCTGCTAGCCAGAGACCCGAATTCGAATTCCGGCGGAGGCAAGCAAAATTTTCTTTCTCTACATTTTTACAAAAATATATATATATGAAGTCAAAATCAGGATTGAATGAAGATAGCTTCGTAGCAAACTGAAGCAAACCATTAGATTAGATAACCTGTCGATCGATCCCTTTCAACATTCATAGTTTCTTTTATTGCTTCATTCACCATTAAACACCAATGCTGAGGTGATCTCATTCAGTGCAATTACGAAACATTCATTACACAAACTACTGTACAAAACTTAAAATCGACTCATGCAGATTTTGATTTTACAACCAGATATTGAAAATGTATTATTATGTCTGTTTGTTTGTTTGTTTGATTGGGGTTTTACGCTGTACTTAAGGTTATTTCACTCATATGACAGAGTGCCAGCCATATCGATGGAGGAACCACCATAAACAACACTGGCAGCAGATACAGAAGAAGTCAAAATACATTACAGGACAAAAACAAGACAACAGCAAATTTGCTTCCTGATGTCCCTTAGCTCAGGGCACAGGAGGCTCCTACCCAACCACCCACTCCTTCTTATGTCAATCATGCCTTATACAATTACATGCATATTTAGCAGTGCAGTTAGGGATTCATCAATTATAACCTTGACCAAACTTGCTTGTCCATTTTAAGTCTTATATACCTATATTTCTGATGTTCACTTTGCCAATTTTTTCAAATTTTGGCAGGGTAAATAGAATAGAAGAGAATAGAAAAGAATATAGTTTATTTAACGTCAGTTTTACATCATGAAACATTAGCTGGCTTAGGAGCTATTCTCGACGACTAGAGACAGACATATAATTATTAACAAGTCTGCGGATAAACTTTTGAGTTATGTGTTTAATGGATCGGCATGCAGTATCTATCTCACCTGGACCAAGGGGCTTCAACACAGTCAGGTGACTCCAAGGCAACCAAACATTCTTTTTTTGTGACATCATCAGTGTCAAAGGGTATTGCCCATATATGGCGCTGACCTCCTTCCCTGGAATTTACACATGCCGATTCTGATGTTATTCCTACAGACAAAAATAACTTTTTCAGAAAAGTGACATGGTCACCCCGTATTTGGGATTTTTGCAGAATGACAGAATCACACTTAAAAACATTTGAAGTAAAAGTTAGAATGGTCACTATCAACTCATTGATTCAGACATTACTCCATGTCAGCCGTTATAGGCTCCGTCACTTAATGTCATGACAACAGATACATGTAATTACAAAGAATACATGTACAAGGATTTGGTTAAATAAATACTCAGTTACAGTAACATAGGTTTCATCAGAGGTCCATTAACTAGCAGTATGCAACTTCCATATACATATACATATTGTCCGGGGCATTGGGGGCCTACAGTCCTTTTAAAACGTACTGTGTAACCTAACAGGTACACAGATATTTCACTGATGCATAATGGGCAATAGGGCTAATCTCTTTTTTCGATAGCCTGGAAACCACAAATGCTATTTCACTCATATGACATTGTGCCAAGGTAACAACCCTTAACTACACTGGTAACAAAGACAACAACACAGCATATAAACAAATCGATCAGTTTCCTGATGCTCCTTAGCTCAGAGAGCCCCAGGGTTCAGGAAACTACCACCCAAACTGACACCAGCACACTGGACGATCCTATGATGGAGTTAGGGTGGTGTACATGAATGCTCTTATAGTAGTCAATTCGAGTAATAAAGTGAATGCTGAACTTCTGTCAGCATATACACGTACCTGTAGCTTTTTCCAGGTAATTCGAGAAAATGACCCATTGTCCACCATTCTCAAGACATTCTGCCTCATTATTCCACTTGGATGTTTGTTTAATAACTCCAGTGTTAAATTCCTCAACACACTGACCATACCCCTGCACGTTAAAACTTCTACTCTGGTAATAACTGGAAATAAAGATGTGACAGATGCGATCAATAAATCTCCCAATTTCACAGAAACTAAATGGCAATATACACTGTATATAACATTGTTTGTAAGATTGGGATTTTGTGTCGTACTTAACATGGTTATTTCACTTATTTTCACATGCATGACGGTGTGCCAGTCCAATGGGTGGAGAAAACCGCCCTAAACAACACTTGCCACACAAAACTTATATTTAGGGATGGTTCAGAGACCACCGGGGCATAGGAGGCTATAAACCAGCAACCCACAACCAAAGATTGAACCTCAGCTTAAGATTTCCGGAAAAATGTCATCCCCTTCTACAGTCAAAATATAAATAAGTTAAGTTATAAAGAAATTAATCTTCCAAAAATAGTGATTGGCAAGATGTCAGTAGACGTTAGTAAACAGGGCAGAATTTTATGCAATTATATTTCTCACTTATTGACACAAGTCTTTATTATGCAATAGCTAACAAAGTACAGCTTTCTTCAGGGTCATACGAAACAATCAACTAAGCCTACATGTGTCTGCAGTATTGAAGAATATGGAAATCTTCAAATAAGGCAGTTGTTGACTCGTCCAATTTTGATTAGTGTTCAATATCAATATAAGAGGAGTTTATCTTATGCCACATTATGTTAAACTGATCTGTACACCTGATAAACATTACCTGCAGATAGAAGCATTTTGAGCTAGGATAGCGATATCTTTCCATGCTGTGGGGTGCCAGTAGGGGTAATAATCTCTCTCCTCAGGGCACTCATAACCATACTGGTCACCGTTGGGGTTCTGACGGGTGTAGACAGCACTACTGTAACCAAACTTGTTATTCTTAAGCACTTGATCAGCTGTGAATAAACCTAGAAGAAGACAATGAAGGTGACTGAGCATTTATTTACATCTTGTTGAACAGATATCTGAGACACTTGTTTAGACTAATTGATTGATTGATTGATTGATTGATTGATGGATGGATGGATGTTTAACGCACATTCAGTGGTGTTTTTAATAGCTATGCTGTGGAGTGCACATGTTAAGGTCAGTAGTAAATAAACCTATATATAGATAGCATCATAAAGGCGATTAAGGGCTTAATTACCGTAGCTCTTTGGCACCTTAAATGAATGAAACGCTAGTAAAGCAATGCAAAGACGACAACCAACGATACACATGGATGCAGGTTATTTCACTCATATATGACAGCCCAATCAGGAGGAAGCCACCATAAACAACGCTGACAACACAGCTAGAACATCTAGAAGAGGCCACAATACATTTACAGGACACCACAATAGCTCAGTTGCCTGATAGCCCCTAGCTCACAAGCGTATATACAAGATATCCACAGAAAGTTTATACCCTAAATGCTCAACAATTTCGACCCTATTTACGACTTATAAAACTATATTTTATGCAAAAGTTAATAAGTGTAGAAACACACTGTTAAAATTTGAAAGAAGTTCATACTTTAAGCTAATAGAAAATATAAGCTTTACTTCCTAGCTCACATTATTACCTTCAATAAATGACTTGAAACATGTGTCCATGGAGGTCGAATTTGTTGAGCAATTAGGGTAAGTACATGTACATCGAAACTGCATAGCACAAAAGTTAAATATTTACCTTTGTTTCTTTGTCTGATATAACAGGAATCATACCACGACCACGGTTCATGAATACCTCTCTCAGATTTCACATTATTGTTTTTTCTTTGTTTAGTTTGCTGAACTGTTTCCTCTAGGGACACTGGTTTTGTATAAGCCTGCCGGGCTGTCTGCACCCCGTTTCTTAATGTGTCAGCGGAACCTGTCAAAAATGAAACATCTGTTGTGATGTCGGGAAGGAGATTTCATTCAGTATAAATGACAAGTGGAATGTGATTAATTATACGGCTAAAGCATCAAGAAAATGGAAGATAATCCATGCAAGGTTCTAGCTACCAGGGGTTGGGTTGTTCAGAGCTCCTTTAACTTTTTTCAGTCTGTGAAACAATGGATTTCTATTATAGAGTGTAGTTTGTTGCTTTGTGACGCCACATCATCTAACAGACTCACTGACATTAGAATACCATGCACTGAGGCCCCAGAACATCAACACACTATATATGAAAAAATTTACTATAATGTTTCACATGTACTAAGTCTAAGGAAGTGTAGTTTTGGCTTTTGCAACACTTCCAAACCATGAAATATAAATAAACTGAAATGTGTTTGGTGTACTAAATGTAAGTTGCTTATCGTTATTTTACTGAACACTTAATTCATTGCCATTTCCTGGTGTGTCCATGGACTATAAAAAGAAAAAGTATTTTCTTACATATACTTTGTGAGTTATCCTAAAACCACAACCAGAATACTTTCTTTTTGGTTTACTTGTGCTTTTATTTTATATTTACTTGCTTGGTTCTTGTCAAGGGTATTTGACTTATTTGTTGATGATGCATAGCTGGTATGTGGTTGAAGAAAATCAGAAAAGAACCTCTATGACCGCCAAGAACTTCCCTTACATAGATGTACATGTATCTCTTGGACCTATGTAACAGTGGTATATCAAAGGGTGATAATCTTGTTAAAGCCCGCGCTCACACTGTAAGTGTGAATTGTAGCTTCCGCTCATTTGACTAATAGCACATGTTGTATGTTATTTCTTTCAACTGGTCTACAGGTTTCAACCAATCCAGTTTTACTCAAGTCAAGGAATGTTATTGATTGTTTGTTTGTTTGATTGGTGTTTAACGTCGTACTCAAGACTATTTCACCTATATGACGACTTAACATTAATTATTAATTTTCTGTGCAGGTGTATAGTGGAAAACCGTGAAGAAACCTCGTAAAAACCACCCCGCGGACTCTGCAGCCAGCGGAAAGCTTAAGTTCCTTTATATACCTAAGGTCCACAGGGGGAATTGAATCTATTCCGGGTACAGTGAAAGGGGCTCCATAGTCCAACGCTCAACCACAGAGCCACGGGGGCCCCCCCGGAATATTATTGAACAATTACATACATGTACATAAAAAAAAATATAGAAACAAAGTTACCTTATTTATTAACCTTCTGCCAGAATCTGATGGCATGCGACCCCAAGCAATATACAGCGACAAATAGCTACTACGAGTCAAAACATGTGAGTACAGCTTAATGCTGAGACACTGCATGACTCAAATAACTGACTTATAGAATACATGTAAGCTGCCAGTGATTATACCTGTAGCCGTGTCCACATCTGCCTGACACATGTACTGTAACACCATATTACAGTTCTGTTTTTGTGGGTCCTGGTCTTCATTTCCACCACAGCCATGCTGGTTGGTCCACTGTATAGTTAAATAAGACATCCCAACTCCAGAACTCACACGATTAGAGCTTTGAAAATATTTCTGAAAATAAATATACATGTACATGTATGTAGTTCTACCAATTCCAATCTAATACAACAATAAACTTGATAAACAGCATTTTCTCAAAGGTTTTATCTAAACTTGAACCAAAAATATTACCTCATTTAATTTAAGGAGAACTGTTTAACATTTATGAAAAAATAGTCACCTTCAATAAATTATTAAAATATTTTGTACAAATAGGCTTATTAGTTGATATATGGCTTGCAAATCAAAGAAAGGGCTTTGTACAAATTAACATGAGAAAGATACATTTTCACATACTTTCCAGCCAGACAGGTTTTCATAGCCTAGTATGTCTGATGTGGGATTTAGACTGTACTTACATGACTTAAGGTTATTCTACTCATGACACTCTGCCAGGCTACAGTCGTTGTTTCTTCATTTTGTTACTGATGTTTTTGTTTTGTTTTGTTTTGAGAAAGCATGTAAATCACTTCTGTGTTGAAATTGAATCTGTTTTATTGTTTTACTTTGGATTATAATTTGGAGAGGACCTTACCATTCTGTATTGCCGGTCCTCTGATGCCTGGGATGGGTCTTTAGTGGAATCGCCAACATTGTAACCACCTCTATTGTTGTTCTGTGAAGAGAGAAACAGGAGTACAGGTCGATATACCATTTGTTCACAAATATAATCCATTAATAGACCGCAATACGTACAATGAAATTAGTCCTTTAGGACAATTTTTTTGTATTTAAAACTTGGTTAGTCATTTATTTATAATACTTATACATTGGCCAATTGGCACACAGAAGTCAATGTACTATGGTTAAACTCTACGTGCAGCTAGAGTGCACCAAACAGAGTTTGTGCCATTTCAAATGTTACCACTAGCATAAAACTGGCAACTGTTTTGTAGAAGGTTGGATAGATGAGTTTTATATAGGTGGCTATACTAGGATAATTAGATGTAGTTATATAAAAGCAAGCCAGTAAAACTAGGATCTGGTCACAGCGGTCAGTCTAAGAGAACTGATTGATTGATTGATTGGAGTTTAATGCCGTGCTCAAGGGTATTTCACTTATATGACCGCGGTGTATTCCAACAGCATATGGCAATTTACACAACCGAAAATGTGGAGTCCCTTAAGTGTTATGGCTGTTGGAAAGATAATGTTCTTCCAGTGCAAAGTATGACAGTATGAATATAACTTGTTTAAGAGGCATTTAGAAGTTGGTTATAGGATTCAACATAAGACTGTTGTATGGATGACAACTTCTTGTTTAATAACAGAGCGACGTTTCGATGTAGTTTCTAACACCGTTATCAACACTCATTATGCTTGATAACGGTGTTAGAAACTACATCGAAACGTTGCTCTGTTATTAAACAAAGGTGTCATCCATACAAAAGTCTTATGTTGAGTATGAATAATCTGGAATCATACTGCCTTAGCCAGAGGGCGTCTAAGAGTATGTTAAAGTGTTTAAAGTTACAGGTTGATTGATGGATTAGGGTTTTATGCCATACTTAAGGTTCTTTCACTTATATGGTGCTGTGCCTGCCCAATGGGTGTAGGAAAAAAAATAAGCAATATAGGTTCTTAATTATTAGGCTACTCAGCAAGAGGTCTATATTACCTGATTAATATTGACTTAAAATTGTTATTGACATATTTTGGTTAAAGTTTAAGTCTTGCAAATGTATATATATTCATCAATTCTTAACTTATGAAACAGATAAGTAATTAAGTTTGTAGTAATTTTAAATCCAATCAACATGTTACATCCTAGCTGTTGATTGGTCTAAAAATACACAAGTATATTTGTTTACCAAATGAAGGCTTTATGGATAACAATTTATTATTTCTTCTCAAGCGACGTTTCCATCCAGATACCAGTACCGTTACCAAGAACAGTCATGATAGTGAGAAGTTGTAATCCATAAAGCTTAAATATGTCTTTGAAAGATGTTACCCTCAATTGTATGGCAGTTAATCTCATGACTATCAGTTTGAATGAGACGTCAATAGGTGCAATAAATTATATAGAGTGAATGACAGCATACATGTATATGTTAATGTTCTCTTCAAACTGGACGGTAATTTGTGTTCTGTGTAAACAGGTTCGTGCATCGATGGCGATGAACATACTCATAAAATACTTCTGCGAAACTGACATGTATTCTATAAATGTCCATATATGGTCCTGATCTGATGGTCGATGGCTAAAGTACAAACTCTCAAATTAAGTCAATTACTGAAAGAGACTAGTCATACTCGTAACAATTTGCTACGGAAAATTACATCCGCATTTATCATCATGACACATTGTGAAGGCCTCTCTTTGACATTTTCCAAAAAACAAAATCAAAATATTAAAATTGACATTAACGAAGACAAAATCAGCAGAAGAACGTTTAAATAGCAGTGTACATGTCACATGATGTGTATACATCAACAAGTATTTAATGGATTTAAGAGGATCTAAACTGATAATAACAATATTATACAGACTGGATTCTGTTTGAAGTATACATTACCTAATTAACATTGGTTTATGAAAATTTTCATTGCTTTTTTTAAAGGTGTGTGTATGTTGTGTAACCTACTGGGACTACTGGGCTTGGGAGGAGGCAGAACTGCATGCTCATCTAGAACAGTATGTATAGGCCTATTATACCTAAATACATGGGGAGTCCTTCAATAGGTTGATTCATTCTGATGCACTAAACCATTTTATTATATTAGAATTTTAATATCAACCTAAATTGGATAAATGACCATATATGGAGGTCGAAATTCAAGCACGGTTATTAAATGTGAGACTAATAACTGTTGTCATTTGCAGCTTGTATTATATTTGATTTAAGGTAGGTCAGAAAGAAAATCTGTGTTAGCATCATGACACATTGTCGAGGTGAGTATCTATTGGATATTGTCCAAAAAATAAATTAGAATAAATCATGTAGATAACATCAGCAGTTAACAATAAAGTTTGATCACAGTACAGAAATGTGATACATCCAATCTGCCCTCAGAGTCACAAAATTAACAGGCCAAAATAAAACACATCATCTCAGTGACACTTGATAACCAAGTCGTGACAATCAGAAAGTTTGAACTTTGTATGGGGACTACATGTATTTTCTATCAATCGCTGTGACTGTTATAACTGAACAGGAGAGGTTGACTTTCATTTTGAGAATTACATTTTTAAGTTTGTGAATAAATACCAGAAAAAAACCCCAACTGAAACAAACAAAGAATACATGTACATAAGAAAATAACTAAAGTGGTGTGTTTCAACTGTAATCCGTGATACAAACACTACTAAAATTCAAAGTATATTGCTCTTTTGGAAACAATAGCGTTCCTCAAGTCTAGTGGTAAAATCTGACACCGCATGAGATGAAAAACAAAACAAACACGGTGGGACATGCGTTACCGCCAGAATGCATGGGCTTTAAAGAGTAGTTTTGTGGGGAGGGTGTAGGCGGGCAAGTTTATCTCATATTGGGCTAATAATTGGCCTTATATACCCTATTTATTTTACTCTTCGGTGATCTATGTATGTATGCCTGAATTGTTTTTAGCCCTAATGTCTTAACTCTTAATGGCAGCCAAAACATTACCCTATAGAAAAAACTTTTGGGAGTGCAGGGATGACTTAAATTTATTTCAGTTGCGTTTTGGCCCAATTATGTCAAGTATGTGATGAAAAATCATTTGCGTAGAAGTTTTTGCCACTGGAATTTAATTTGGGTAAATCAAAAGGTTTCAATCCAAGCCATTTGAATTGTTTGTTCCTTGATTGTGATTTTACTCTGTTCTTTGTATTTTATATGAGTTGCTGTCTACAGTTGGAATAAAGCTCTGTCTTATACAATTGTAAGTGAAATACCCTTCAGCACAGCATCAATCTATCAATCAATAATATAGGACATTGTGCCACCGATCAATCAATCAATCGTTAATATGACAGCATGCCACTGATCAATCAATCATTAATATGACAGTGTGCCACTGATCAATCAATCAATCCATCAATCATTAATATGACAGTGTGCAACTGATCAATCAATTAATCAATCAATCATTAATATGACAGAGTGTCACTGATCAATCCATCAATCAATCTTTACAGTTGATCAATCAATCAGTCAATCAATATGATAGCGTACAAATGATCAATCACTCAATCAATCAATCATTAAAATGACAATGAGCGACTGATCAAATTGGGTAAAGGAAGCAGCCTCTCAACTTCACTGGCAATAAACAATGACAGCACAGGAATTTCAGGAAATAAAACAGATCTTCAACATGAGTAGACTTCTTGATACCCCTTTATAGTTCAGTATGAAAGCACCAAAGGAAAGCTTAGGAATAGCCTATGAGTCATGACTCGCTCATATTAAAAAGGGTGTATTTGGCAATAGGCTGACACATCAGGAAAACTGTCAATCCAGATCCAACCATGCTTATAGTTTACCCTTCAGCACTTAGAATACCAACTACTGAATTCAAACACCAAGAACTACTTTCAAAATTTTTGAAACCTTACAACTTTATAAATGCATATATATTTTTGTCAAGTATACTTAGTATGTTTAACATGTTATGTGAAACCCCTGTTAGAACATTTTTATATTTTTATCATGAGTAATCTCTATTGATTTTCATGTTATCTGTTCTTAAGTATTCCATCTTTTTGGTTCCTAACTGTTTTGAGTAGTCTTTGAATAATAGGATTATTATTGGTAATACCAGGTTACCTGTGAATCAAACATTCTGTTAGCGTTGGCTCTAGTTGCTGTTGCTTCATTCAATCGATTGTTACTTCCACGGGGTATGTGCAGGTATAAATCACCATATGTCACATGAAGAACAAACATCAAACATGTTAGGATTGGAACTGCAGCCATACTTCAATTCTGAAATTCAAAGAACATAAAACAGAAAATAAAAACAAAATGCTAAGATTTGTGGATTTTCAACCCCCCGATGTTGAACGGACAGCCTATTTATTTTAACATTTAAAAAAAAATAGTGTGGAATCCATATAGAATGGAATCTATATAGAATGTGTTCTATTAGTGTGGAATCCATTTAGAATGTGTTCTGTTAGTATGGGATCCATATATAATGTGTTCTATTAGAATGGAATCCATAAAGAATGCGTTCTATTGGTGTGAAATCCATATAGAATGTGTTCTATTACTATGAAATCTATATAGAATGTGTTCTATTAGAACGGATCAATATAGAATGTGTTCTATTAGTATGGAATCAATACAGAATGTACTCTAATAGTATGGAATCCATATAGAATGTGTCGTTAATAATGGAATCTATATAGAATGTGTTCTATTAGTGTGGAATCCATATAGAATGTGTTCTGTTAGTACGAAATGCATTTAGAATGTGTTCTATTAGTGTGGAATCAATATAGAATGTGTTCTATTTGTATGGAATCCATATAGAATGTGTTTTTTTATAATGGAATCTATATAGAATGTGTTCTTTTAGTGTGGAATCAATATAAATTTTTTTCTGCTAGTATGGAATCCACATAGAATGTGTTCTATTAGAATGGAATCCATATAGAATGCGTTCTATTGGTGTGGAATCCATATAGAATGTGTTCTATTACTATGAAATCTATATAGAAAGAGTTCTATTAGAATGGATCTTTACAGAATGTGTTCTATTAGTATGGAGTCAATACAGAATGTACTCTATTAGTATGGAATCCATATAGAATGTGTCGTTAAGAATAGAATCTATATAGAATGTGTTCTATTAGTGTGGAATCCATATATAATGTGTTCTGTTAGTACGAAATCCATATAGAATGTGTTATATTAGTGTGGAATCCATATAGAATGGGTTCTATTTGTATGGAATCCATATAGAATGTGTTTTTTTTATAATGAACTCTATATAGAATGTGTTCTTTTAGTGTGGAATCAATATAAAAAATTTTCTGCTAGTATGGAATCCACATAGAATGTGTTCTATTAGAATGGAATCCATATAGAATGTGTTCTAATAGTGTGGAATCCATATATAATGTGTTCTATTAGTGTGGAATCCTTATAGAATGTGTTCTATTAGAATGGAATCCATATAGAATGAGTTCTATTAGTATGGAGTCCATATAGAATGTGTTATATTAGAACGAAGACAGCTGCCTGAGAAGAGCCCCCACTGTCCCTAAAGCAAGCACTGCAGCACACCGTCAAAACACGTCCCCAAGCCTGAGTGTGTACTCCGAAATCTCCAAATTATAAACCATACATGTACAAACCCTGTATGTACACGTAAAAGGTTAAAGTAAAATGTATCGAGGGAAACGACACTTACCTTCCAACTGTCACTATAGAAGAACGACTAGCTTCCGTGCGTTGAGAAAATAAAACTACCTTTCCAGCGGCTCTCAAAGCCAATCTGACATTTTAAACAAGACCACGCATTGACAGGTAAAGATATCTTCATACGCGGCCAAATATGTTGTTGACATATCTTTCTGCTGGCCTTTTCTTTACATAAACTACAACATGATTATAATTTATCATTATTTAATCTCTTCAAGTAAACCGAAATGAAAATATATTTGAATTTAGAGGTGCTTATCTCTAGTTTTCTTATATGTTCTCAGTGCACTATTTTGTTTGGCGGATGAAATTTACAGCCATCGCGATGAATAGATGAGTCAACCACGTGTTGACAGATGACCTCTTATCGGAGGAAGGAAGGAACGTACAAATTGTCAAGAGTTGGTCTCCGATTTAGTCAGACGCTGGATTTTCAGGAAAGACAGTCACCGAGAGAGAATTGCCTGAACACAGAAGGTATTTCCTGATTTAAGTTGTTAATGAGTAGGCCTAAGCAATCTAGATACAGTTGATTAGTTTCACATTCTGTTTACAAATACATGTATATGCTGTGGTGAGTTTCTACAATCTGACAACTGGATAGGCCTATATTATCAGCTGCTTATTCAAGTTGAATTTCAACTGTCCATGAGCCGTTATCTAGACGCAAGGCTCTTATATATAAGTTATATAAGGCTTGCCGAATTTCGGAATACGTACATGTAGGCCTATAGTAGAATATACTAGACTCATACATGTAACCAGTGGATAACAATTTAGAACTCTGCACCTAGTTTGACTATAGTCCTTGAATCTGGACTCACCGTCTTACCATAGGTATATGAACTCCGAATTCTGTGAGCTAGTTTGACTATAGCTAGTTACAGTGGCATTTATTGAATAGAACTAAAAGTTCAACTTCAAATGCAGCTTCATTGCATGCTTTATTGGGGTTTTTTTTTTATATAATTTTATCTGAACGCCATCCCCATGGGTAGTTTTTTGACCATTGCTATGGGGCTATAGGGCATATGGCGGTTTAATCAAACATTAATCAGAGACATGTCACAAGCAGTAGCATTTGCATGCAAAAAATGTAAAGGCTCGTGTCAGCTCTGTTGGAAAGATAATGTTCCTCCAGTGCTAATTGGTTGCCAGATTGTGCCTCCAGCATGTAGGCCTATCAATTTTCTAAATGTTATTGGAGACACATTTGTCACTTGTTTTATTGCATTTGTTTGTTTCTCAGTAATAAAATAGGGAAGTTTCAGACCGTGCATTATATATATATTGACATGGCAAAGTACTCGGTTGATTAAAATGAAAGTAATTTGGTATCAATGAATCTGAATATGTATATATGTGGCCTAGTGTTAGCCAGAAAACAAAAACAGGATGTCTCAAATCACTTTTTTCAAAGAAACAGGGTGTCTTATTTCATATTTTTCCTATCTTTCCAATGTTAAATTTGGCTCAAAAGGACTCCAGGGTGTCTCAAAGACACTGAGACACCCCTCTGGCTAACACTATGATTTCAGGGTGTCTCAAAGACACCGAGACACCCCTCTGGCTAACACTATGATTCCAGGGTGTCCCAAAGACACCGAGACACCC
>JAVFBZ010193536.1:0-14340 GCA_032466195.1 Katharina tunicata
GACCTCTAAGGGCACAAACCTTAAGTAATTTATTGAATGTTTAAGTGTGAATTTGGAACTAAAAGTTACATTTTCTGTTTATTTAAAGTCTAACCTTCATAAAAATTTAAAAAGTATGTGTCTACACTTCTTTCCCTTTGCATAAAATGAAGTTTTATGAGTTGCATAGGGGGTCGAATTTGTAGAGCATTTAGGGTACAAAAGAAGTAATATTTTACCTGAAAAAAAAAGCCCCTAATTTTCTTTCTCATGTTCATTGAAGTATTTTCTTTTTAGGCAGATATTTATTCTTGTCATAATTGGAGGTTTATCATGAAATTAGTTTGAAATAAAATAAGTATCAACTATGACTTGAAAGTGGTTAGACGAGAGCTTCCTGTACTCTCTGAGCTAAGGGGTATCATGATGCTGATGTATTGTGTCCTGTTTTTTGTCCTGTAAATGTCCTGTGTAGTATATTATTGCCAGTGTTAAGAGTGATTTCCTTCACCTTTTGCCACCCTGTGGACTTTAGGTATATCAGGAAGTTTTCTGGTGGCTGCGCAGAGTTCGCAGGATGTTTTTTTTACGAGTTTTCTTTTCGGTTTTCCACCATACATTACTCTGGCAACGCAAAGTCGTCATATACATGTAGGTGAAATACTCTTGAGTACAACGTTAAACACCCATCAAACACACAATCCTTAACCTTTTGAATAAAAGGTAAAGATTAATCAAATTACATTCTGGTTATAGGGGTGGATCATGGTTAAAGTCATTTTAATAGGGACTTCCTGTCTTGGATTCAGGATTTTGGTTCTGAGTGCATCTTACATGTAGTTGTCTAACTTCTCTAATGGATGTTATTGACCTTGCCATTCTGTATGCTGGAGGATAAATTCAACCCACTTAAAATACTTAAATCATAACGGACGAACCACCTGTAATCACTGTTATTATTAATTCACGATATTCAGAATAATTCTTTTGAAGAGATTAACCCAGGAGAAAAGATTAAATCTGTGTGATTGATTTAGGATTAGGTGTCTTCGAATGTAGTACCAGTATTTCAATCTCAGATATTGAAGATAGCTTTGACTCATTGTTAAGACAACTAATGAAAAATGAAGGAACCCTTTTGATAGCGCATTTAAGCTGCTTGTGAAGTTTTTAAATGAAATTAGGATCTGGAATTTCATAAAATCTTCCACATTAAGTCTGTTACGAGAGAAATCTGATTGGATAGAGAGGATTGTGACAGCCAGTGTCTGTACATGTATGATAACTGTAGGCATGCTAGGGCATTGAGACTGCCTGGCTGAAGGGTAAACTTATTACTGATTACTGGTTCAACGAGCGGAAAAGAAATGAGAGTTGGACGGATTTGATTGATAGGCTGGTCTTCGTGTTAGCTGCTCCAACGAAACTGGGTATAAGGTGTGCTGTGACAGATTGGTTCCGGGACATTTTTTAGTCCCTTGCCGTTCCATTCGTGATCGCACCTTCCTCTGTTTTTAACCATTCTTTTTCGCAACATGTGTACATAAGTTCTGTATTGTCAGTGTTTGTATTCATGTAGCTTCCAGTTCCAGTCCAACTAAATTATATCATATACTGTATGTTTATACTGAAGTTTCATGTTCTGGGATAACAGTGTATGTACAGCTACATATACATGTAGGCTATGTGATCATTGAGTTCATGTTTAACATGTTTTATGATGGACCTTAATTATAATATCTTTGTTTAATTGGCTATACTTATTCGTTTATATCTTGTGTCTCAATTACTGAACATGCATGGTTTTGCATAATGTTGCAGCCTGCATCCTGCAAACTAGTATGTTTTGATCCAATAAGAATTGCAGCTAAACTGATTCATCTACTTCTAGCTCAACAGAATGTAATGTATGTATAGGGCCTAATGTGCTGTAAATATGTCTTTCTTATTGGCAGTTTATCTTAAATCTCATAAAATCAAATTGTATAGTTTTCGTCTGAATTTCTTTAATATTTATTAAATTTGTATTATTTTGTCTGTTTGCAGATCACCAATATGGGGCAGTTGTAATAACTGTATTGGGATGAAGATGATGTGTATTGGTGCTTTACCGTAACAAATATTGGACAAATTACCCAGAATACAACAGGATTACAGTATTATTTGTACTCAAGGATTATAATCAAAATCTCAAGTGCTGCTCAGGATTTCAATTTTAATCAGTTTTGTTGTTGTTGTTGGTTTCCATGGTGATTCTCTGCTGTCCCATGTAAGTTAGAAAGATTAGTTCCAATATGACAGGAAGTACAAGTAGCACCATGGGGCTGCTGCGCCACTTTGCTGCTCTTGTTCTTCAGCTGACCTTGTTTAATCTGTGCCTATCATTCGACCTTGAAGGGTCACAAACATCTTACGCTGCGTTTAGTAAATGGAATCCATGCCTTAATGGCTCGATTAGTTTCGAATTTAAAACTGACCAACCAAATGGATTATTGATGTATACGGACGATGGTGGTAAGTATGATTTCTTCGAAGTAAAACTTGTCGGAGGAATTGTGCGGCTACGTCTCAACTTAGGGGACGGAACAGTCATACTTACAGCTGGCCATGACCTTAACGACATGGAATGGCACAAGGTTGAAGTGAAGCGCGCTACGGAGCAGACCACCATTGTTGTGGACGGCATTACTCAATCACGTTCCTCGAAAGGCGCTGAATTCGCTTTTGGCAAAGTGAATAAAAACAGTGATGTATATTTTGGAGGGATGCCCATTGAATACAGCGCATTGTTAAGCACATTAGCTTTACCATCTGTAATGTTCGAACCAAGGCTTCGTGGAGCCATTAGAAACATATTTTATTCAAATTGTGGAAACGCTAAAGAAAGGCCCATCATGGTGGATTTTCAAGGTATACGAAATTCAGACGAAGATCAGTGTGATCAGAACAACCACCCGTGCCAGAATGGCGGAATCTGTGTTTCCCGTGACAAGGGTGCACAGTGTGATTGCTCAAGAACAGACTTCGAAGGGCAGTTTTGTCAAACAGGTGAGTGTCCACAACTGCAATTTATGTTTTTTTCATCATTATTTTGGCTGTGGGAGAGTTCATTTATTAATGTGCTCAAGTTATTATTGAACTGATTTCTCTGTTTCATTTGATTTTCCTTTGGGCTACTGTATTTTCAACTAACAGCTTGTGTGTTCAGGTAAGTTTTTTTGAACAGGTATCTCTCTATGCTGCATTTTGGTTGATCTCAAGATGTGTATATATTATATCTCAGACAGCTGAGGTATTGAGGTAAAGGACTGTTAAATCTATGTACAATTTTACAGATGCACACAATCTCCGCTAAGCAAAATGTACAATGAAATTCAAACAATAACATACTGTTTTAAAAAATTAAGGCATCTACCATGCAGATTTTACCTACAGTAAGTCTAATCAAAACAAGCAGTGTTGCTATTCCTTATTTATATGCCAGTCTTCCTTTAGACATAAAAAATTACCTTGAAATACATGTACCATATACTCACAGGTTGATTTAAGTACGTAAAAGGGATACATACTTATTGTAGATCTACAAAAATTGTCAGCGTCAAGGAAAAAAAGTATAATTTTATGGGGTTTAGGCTCATAAATTAATTTCCCATAAATCAGTCCAATGATTCTATCAATATGCGTACTGCCAGTCAAAAAAATGTGCATGTATATATGTACATGTACTAATCATATATTTCACTTATTTTATCTTCTTCAAGGCACCTTAATAATATTTACTACCTGTATATATACATTAATCTAAATATCTTTTATCCTACAGAATGTTTGTTTAATAGCTTGACCAGTGCTATGGTCACTTTCATGTTTGGTCAAGCAGAAAATCAGACTAACCTTTTATGTGGCTGTCTAAGTGTAGGTGCCTGGATATAGACTTATCAAACTCTAATATCGTCTAGATTGAAAATAGAAAACTGGTTGTTGTTCCTACCCCAAATAACCCAATAGCTTACATGAACTTTAAATCATTGCAAAATCTTAATAATGTATCACATTCTGTAAAAACTACATGTAAAATGCAGATTTGAGTAATTTTTCAAACACACACATAATGTGAATGTTATTTCCATTACTTTGGTCACATTTGTTTTCTGCTAATTTCAAATTGTTTTTATAAGCAGTCTGATTTCAAGTTTTTGTCATACTGTAATTAGGAATATAATTCTGTTACAACAGATTTCATGTCTTTTGCTGAAGTTTAATTATAAAAAAACGTAAAATAAAGAAATGCTCAAAATAAATGGAGTATTTTTTAGTGGATGTGTTCTTATAAGAAGAAAAAAAATGATGATCTAGTTTGGTGATGAAAGTGAAGCTTATAAATATAAGTGGAATAAACAAGTTTTACAGTTAATGGCGTTAAAGTGGTTAGAGTTGGTAGAAAAATGGTACCTTTTAAGCTGTCAATTTGATACCTCCCATTTGAATATATAGTTGGCATTTTAATAGATGGTAGATTGTCCGAGACCTCATTCCTCATAAAATCGCTTTGTTTGACTAATGCTATTATTCGTTCTTTATTTTCTCTCCTAGCTCGCTAAGACTAAGAATGCTCCCTTTAAAAAACTGGTTTCTTGGCACAGTATTAGCGAGGGGGGTGTCTTTGAGACACCTAATTATTGAAATAAATGAAACCCTGAAATGTCGGCAAATTAACATGGGAGAGATATTTAACATGGGAGAGATAAGATTTAGAAAGCTGTGAGGAAGGAGCCTGTTTTCATGAAAGTTGGTAACCTTGAGTACGGCGTTAAACCCCAATCAAACAAATCATGAAAGTTAGATTATGAGACACTTCTTATATGTAGTAGCTGACTTAGCATACACTATGTTTCTTTGGATTTGATAAATTGAAAAAGTTCTTTATCAAATGTAAATTTTATAAATGCTAGTCTGTATGTAAGTATAAATGCTTCCAAATTTAAAAAAAATCAAAAAAAAATCGCCAAGTATTATAAATTCTAATTCTATGTGAAAATATAGAAATCGTTTAGTCTGATAAAATTAGAAGAGGTCCAAATTAGATAAAATGTTCCGCAACATATATTGTGATCTCGAGGAGCTTCTCGTTTGGTTTAGTAGGATAGTAGTTCTGGTGGTTAAGTTATGATTAATATTCTGTAGAACAAAATATAAAAAAATCCTATATGTTCACAAGAAAAAGAAGAGTGTTGAAACATTGTCTCTTTTGTTATGACATGTAAATTTAATTGTTAGGCTCACCATTAGGTTAAATTTCATGAAGCCAAAGAAGTTAAAATATCTTAGCCTTTTTGTTTATTTATATATATAAGCAAGAAAACAAATTGACAAGTACATTCAGGGTAGATGTATTTTGTTTGTAGTCAATTACAGTTTTTAAATATTATTTATTCAACAAATTTTAAAGTAAACCAGGCAGCACTGTTCTGTAAATTCCTTTCATTTCCTTCTTTATTACATGTAGTTCAATCTGGACATAAACAAATCTTCAATGTGAATATTGAACTTCAGATTCAGCTTTTAACCAAAATCAATCAATAAACCTGTAATAACAATTTCTAACAACGACAACATGTCAGCCATTTTGGATTGATGTATTGCCTTTACAGATCAGTGCTTCGTTCCTTGTGGGCTCATATATTGTCTAAACAATACTCAGTTGGGGAAATCCAATATCACGTTTGTCGTAGTTCCTCCGATTTTCCGATAGACTGATTTTAAGAAGAATGGGAGCACCCATGAAGTCGTGGATATAGGAAAACGGGAATAAATTGTTTCCATTTCTCTGACAATTCAAGCACCAGTTTTTAAGAGATAGATGAACTGATATATAATCAAATTTGTGTCAAATTCTGAGGAGACATGGTTCGTAGTTTACAGTCGTTTCTTATCCTTATCTCGACATGGTCCATTTCAGACAAACCAATACATGAGGCCTTACAAATTCCAGTATCAAAGATCGTGTTTAATCAATCGACCATTGGTTCAGTGTGAAAATATGGCCTAGTTGTGACAATCCCTTTCAAGGTTAAACCAGAATGTTTAGTCAGTGCTTCCCAGAATTTAAAATCATATAGTCAGTGGATAAATGTATAGATTTCATTTCTTTTTCTTTAATTTTGGAAACTATAAATCATCTGACAGACTGCTTAATTTTTCACAAGATTTCATTGGTTTATGTTGGACTGATTAGTTAATGATGATGCGTGCTAGAATTTGCATATCTAATGAAACGCTGTTAAATATTTTCTGTACATGCTGCTGTTTTTGTTGATAAAAACTAAAAAAATCTGCTTTTTGCAATTGAGAATTAACTTTTTTGACTACTATTGTGTTGAATTGTTGCACACATAATTAACGTTTTTAAATAATAATACTTAAGAAGTCAATCTGAGGGTCAGCCGTGTTTATTTTACTTTTAATTTTTTTTTATTGAAATGGAAAAGTTTTTTTAATAACATAGGCATTCAGCATATCTGTAGCAACTTTTTTTAGAACAAAGAAATAGATTGGAACTTTTTTTTTTTCAGAGCATGATACTTAATCTTTGTTTGTAAAAATTGTAAATGCCTTTCACTTAAAGCTAGCGGCAGCCTAACCAATTGCGAATCACATTCCCTATACCGAGGACAGTCTTCATGTAAGGTATATATTTTGTCGAAGGCTCCTCATAGCCCAGCATTTCTTCATTTATTCTTTGTCAAGCCTTTGTCACCTTATCAAAGTAATCGTCTTCATTTCAAGTAGGGTCACATGTTTTTCTTTTTGCCTCGATCACCATAAAATTTGTTCAGGTCAAAATCTTTTCAAGTTTTTACCATAATGTAAATAATGTCAGGGGACAGTGATAAAGCTAAGGCTTGAGAACGGTTGACAAACTTTTGCCAAGGTTAACCTTTCATGCATAGTTCACCTGTATATATGCTTTAAACCATCTGGTAAGAGATATTTTTAGCTGTAGTTCCTTTTGAATATTCTGCCAAAAAAAAAAGAGAATTTGCTCACGTTTATCAAGTTTATCAAATTAAAATGGCGTGATTTTCATCTTTCTGGTAAAATATTTATTTCAAAATAATTTTCAGTTTTTAGATATACCAAAGCAAGTCTTCATTTACTTTAAATAAATGACTTAAAATTAGACTTCAAAAATTAATGTTTAAAATAAAATTACATAAACCATTCAAATTTGCAGTTTATCAGTGTGCTTGGAATCATTTTAAGAGTCTTTTAACAGTAGTTCTCTTTTTTTGTTCTGTTGTAATGTATAGTGGTTCATTTGTGGTCCAGTAGTTTGGACCTTTATGAATTCAACATGTCTTCATTTTCCTTACTAGACTATTGATTAACAGCTTTTAGACATTTCTCATTGCTTTAAGTATATTTGCCGAACGTCCTAAATTTACCAATTCGGCATCTTTAGCAAGGTGTTCATTTGCATATCTCAAAGCCAGAGTTGTGCGGTCAAGCTAGCTCCCACCTTAAGGAGATTGATTTCCCAGAAGGCCACAGCAGTGTGGTATGTTTTTCACCATTGGCTGATTCTCCAAGCTCACTCCAACTGTTAATCAAGGCGTAACGTCTTTGTACTGTAAGGGTACAGCCATATAGAGGCCAAGATGTTTGCAATATACCCGCCTGTTCTGATTGATACCTATAATACGACTATATCTTTCACCAACTCCAACTCTGAATCACATTATTCCATATGTTTGGCAAATTTCTGGCAACCGCATTGATTATTGACCAGGTTTCCACTTTTGCATGACAAGTTAAACAATATATGTCACAAGTAACCAGTGTAGTCCCGAGTCCAACTACATTAACATGTAATACACAGAGTAAAATTCATTTTTTAACATTCTTCAACTTTTCAAGGAAAAGGATTAAAAACTTCAAGAATCCTGAAAAATTTCCTGTCCAAAAGCCATTTAGTTATCAAATTTGATTGTCCATTTCACTTCTAGTACCGGTATCGGTACTTTCGATGTTTATTTTCGGATTTTCCGCATATTACTTGACGTTAAACATCAATCAATCAATCAGTCAATCAATCAATCAATCAACTGAATATTGCTAATGCAAGGCTGATTAAACCTATCTAAAATTAAATACTGGTGGGTGGAATTGTTGACCAAACTATGGCGCACTTATTTTGACAATGGCTTTCATAGCTTCAATCGGTTGCTTGATTGGTAGTTTCCTGTGACGTGGTTCTCTCTGACCTATTGAAGGTGCATCAGGGAAGATGATTTGTTATGGTGTCCTGTTTTTTGTCTTTTTCATATGTCTTCTGTGTACATAAAACTCCAATCAAACAAAAAACAAACAAGCTCGTGTAGTTCAAGTTGGTTTTCTTCACATATTGGGCTGGAACACCGTCATATGAGTGAAATAACCTTAAGTACAGCATAAAACCCCCAATCATACAAATAACAATCCTTATACTACCCATCCAACACTGGGGAATAACTCTGTTTACTAAAGCTATGATTTTGCTCACTTATTTGTGAAATGGCTCCCATTTGGTAACCTGTCCTGTTTTATGTAATGCCATATAATATACCATGCTGAGCTAGCTCTTCAGCGGTGTTAAGTAATTTACTTGTCACACCGTCTGTCTGGTAGGTTACATGTATAATATGGTTGGCTAAGGATAGTTTAACTGGGTTCCAAGGTAAAGCGTGGGTGGGATAACAAATCAATTGTCAAATCCCTGCCGGCAGTCTGAGAATTGTTCCTGAGTTTTTTTTTAAAATCTTAAACTGGATTGGTTCAGTCTCTTCAAATATGGTTTCCATTAAAGATATAGTCATTCTGATTTAGTCATTATACTCTGTGGAGTGTGGATGTTTATATGGTGGCAAGAGTTAAAATCAATGCCTGAGGTTATTTCATAGATAAATGTATAACTATATCTTCATGTCATGGTTATTTTTGAATAAAATTGAATATGGTAAATAGGTACATGTCAGCTTGTACAAGGGAATTTTTTGGTGGTTGCAGAGTTTGAGGCTGGATTTCACAAGGTTTCTTCTCTGTTTTCTAACATACACAGACAAGGCGACAATACAGTTATCATAACTACATGTTAAAGAAATACAAGAAATTCATTCCTGCTGTCACTTGAGCAGACCTGCCTACTTGTACACAGTTGGTGTATTTTGTACACAAAACACTTTTAAAATACACTTGTACGCATTTGTTACTAAATTGTACTCAAATCTTCAAGATTCGATATGCGCAAAATCCTAAAAAATATTCATGAATCAGTTTAAAAACTTGGCCTCCAATCTCTAATGCATGTTGAGTTCTTGTAGTTGTCATAAATTAAAAAAAAAATATAAAAATTCTGTTAATATTTAATCCACTTCTTTGGCTTGTTGACTTGTGCTTTAGCTTGATAAAATTAGCATAACATCATAGTGCTTTCTGATTTTGTACGCACAATTTCTGGATTGTACACAAAAGTTCAGGCCCTTGTACATTTTCTGATTTGGGGGTAGGCAGGTCTGCTTGAGGAACATTATCTTTCCAACAGTGCTACATGTAACACTTGAAGTGACTTCTTGTAACTTGTGTTACTGTAGTGTAACTGTCTCTTGGAATGCACCGCCGTCATATAAGTGACTGAAATACCCACAGTAAAGTATGACATTAAACACCCACTAAGTAAACAAATAAATTAATATTGCATAAGAATAACCCTATTTAAGAAATTCAAGCGTTAGACCAGATGTTGATGATGAGGATCAACTAACTCAATGTGGTAACTTGCACAAATAAAACTGTGTCAATAAGACAGGGAAAAGAATGTTTATAATTTGTCTTGCACAGTAATACTTAGAGTGTGTACATATACATGTAATGTTGGGTAATTAAGACTACACATGAATCTCGTTAACGACCAGGGGCCATGTTAAAAAAAACAAAACAGAACACAATTACACATGTTACAATGTACATTGTATTATGTCTTTACGGCAAAGTGTAAATTGTGATTAATTAAACAGCAAGAGTTAGTATACATATTATATAGAACAGCTCAAGATTCAGGTTTATTTAGAAACTTGTCTCTGAGAATTTATCTAGAACATGAGATTATTTATCGGCTTTAATTAGTCGCTATCCCTGTGCCAGTGAAATATATGACGGTGATGGAGCAGAATGCATGTTAATTTTTGTGGTGAAACAACATTTCAAAATAGTTCAATAGAAACATTTGTAAAATATACACTCACATTGTATATATATATATATATACATTCTACCACTCTGGCTGTTTTGATCATAATATCATAAAAGGTTATAAATGAAAGTACTCAACAACTGCTCTGCATTTCTTTATTTGTCAGTATGTGTTTATGTACAAAGAAGACGAGCCATGCAAGGGGTGCCCTGGAAGGCTGGGAGCTTATTTTGCCCTATTGTTTTCTGAGTTCAGAGGCATTAGGGAGCCAATTCTTGGGCTGGCACACCAACATTTGAGCTAAATACAACTGTAACCTTAAAAAGTTCAACATTAATCCTCAAACAACCAACAAAAGTCATTTAATTTATAACCCTTGATCAGCATCCTTTCCCTCATCTTGCAAGTACATGTACTTGTTAAACCCCCCAGTTTAAGAGAGACAGAATTCAACCAAAATTTCAAACAAATTTCTTAAAGTTATATAACCTGAATAGAAAGTTGTTGTGCTTCATTGCATGCTTTGTAATTAATAATGTAAAGAAAGTTTTCCAACAATTTTCTCATTTTCTTTTTTATTGATGCTGGGTTTGTTCTTATAAAATGTTATTACTTTTGTTTATAACCTTGACAATTCTAATCAGTTGTTTTATCGTTGTTGCTATAAATACTGTACATGGCAAATTAGAATCCTGAGAGGTGTTTTTAATGTTTTCATTAGCACTTTTTTGAGCAGGTACTAAAGTTAACTGAACTATCGTGTGAGTTGCGTTAACTTCCGTTATTTGCTTGTGGTACCTGAACCCAAAACAAGCGTGGTTTATTAGCTTAGTGTAATTTAACTTCGTTAAGGCATAAATAATGGATTTTACCTCATGGACTAAGGCTGTAAATCTGCAAATAATTTGGAGGGAAATTTCTCATTTTTGTTTATATACTATCTGAGTAAAATTGCATGTAGTTAACCATGTGTGTGTTTTTGGCATGCATTCATCAACAAACATGTTTCAATCTATTTTGGGTGACTGCTGGTATTGGACTCAAATTTGAGAAATAGAAAAGAAGAGTGCATGTGAAAAAGATATATATGTGAAGAAAGAAAATGTACATGACATTGTATTTTTTCATGAATTCTGAAGGAGTGCCCAATAAAATGATTGTGGTAATTGGATTCCTTTCTCGGGTTCTCCTGCATTTGCTTCATTCGTTTAAAATGTACCTTACAGGTAGCAATTTTTATGAAAAAGGTAACACAGATTAGGATACGCCTTTAATATTTTATTGCACAAGATGCATGTAGTTTAAACATGTGGTAAGATTTGTGACGTTACCAGTTGTTTAATTTAATTCTGCACACAATATATTTACATTGTGGGTGGGAGGCTCCTACGACCTGGTGCTATCTGAGCTAAGGGGCATCAGGAAGCCAATTTGTTGTGGTTTGTCCTGTATTTATCATGTAAATACATTTTGGTGTCATCTGTATTGCCAGCATTGTTTCAGGTGGTTTCCTTCTCTGATTATGCTGGCACAACATCATATGAGTGAAATAGCTGTAAGTATGGCGTGAAACCCCAATCAAACAATGTCTACATTGATGTAAAACAAGATCTGGCTTGCACCATATTTAATATGCATTGGGAGTTAACTTTCTAATCATTTGATCTGCTACATGTACGTAGTGTAAATTGAATCAGAAATACCAATAAAAAATGTCTTTCATGTTTCCGAGTTGAACGTATACATTCAACACTCAGCTGGGGTTTCCAGTGATCCTGTCACTTCGGCGCTGTCGCAGAGATGTGTACCATGCTTTAACTTCAACTACATGTATCTGGGAAGCAGTTTATCACATTCTTTGCAATGATTTCCTGACAGCTGAGTGGTGCTTTGCAGGTGGCCGGCAAATCTCAGACTACAGAATGTTCTGAACTTAAATCTGTTCAATCTATAAAATGGGTGTTATCTGAACAAAAACGAAATGCAAAATGAAACAAGAAATATTTTATATCTTTCACTTTCACTTTCACTCATGTAAATTTTTCAAATACTTCATAAGCCAGGGAATTGTCAGAGGATTAAGTGACAAGGTATGCATTGATGGAAGACAAAATATTCCTAACATACATTGTAATAATGAATAGGCATTGTTGGATGCCTATACATGTAGTATTGGCTAATGCCTGATGAGGGAGTAAAAGTTCTCTTTGAAAGCATGTAGAATACAGCACTATGTACAAAATCCTGTATGTTCTTATAGTTGATAAGTTTTATCAAGCCTCTTCATAATGGTGACCTTTGCTTCAAGACTACTGACCGATGTTGGATGGTTCAAAGGGTGGGAGCCTCCTGTGCCCTCAAGCTGCTGATGCTCCTGAGCTAAACGGCATCAGGAAGCAGATTAATTTATTGTGGTGTCCTGTTTTGAGTCCTGTAAATGAATTGTGGTACAATGCTGGACTATCTTCTGTGTTACCAGTGTCGATTAGGGTGGTTTCATTCACCTATTCGACTGGCACACAGTCATATGAGTGAAATAACATTTAGCCAGTATAAAAACCCAATCAATCAATTTTCACCCAATTGGCCATCTACTGACTCTTCACCTTCACCTTCGTAGAATCCCAATCAAACATACAAACAAATCATACATGTAACTGGATGTACTTGTCATGGTTTGCAAAACCAACAGGCTTCAAGAAGCTGATGATGGGGACCTGTTTTCTCTTTATAAATATCCTGTGTTGTTATCTTTGTGGGTTGTATTTGTCTTTGCTGGCTCAGTAGTATAGAAGTACATGTACATGTATGTTCAATTCTACTCAAAGTATATGTAAAGCAACCAAAATGGCCGCCGCCGATGCTTTGTGCAATCTAGGACTCTGGAATTATTTTGTATGTACATGTATTCAAGTGTTCTGTATTACATTACTAATAAAAGTACATTATTTTTACTCTGTTCGTTAGCAAGGTTTAATCAGTGCTTAATCAGTGTCGTTTCACAGAGCTCTCTAGTGGAACAAAGTAGTTGCAGTTTTTTTTTGTGTGTGTATGGTTCAAATGTGGTAGATTTTTTTGTTGACAACAGTATTTCGACTTTGTAGTCAATATGTAGATTGTTTGAAGCCACAGGGATCAAACGCTCTATTACACTTTTTACTGAAGAGCCTCTGTTTGAAGTCAATCGATTTTCTGTTTATGAGTGACTGGTAACCTTTCTGGCTTAAAGCCAACTAAAATAAACCATACATCACTAGCTGTTTAAGTGATAGACTGATAGGGCACCCTCTATTTGGATTTGATAAGGCTTAATGTAGACCACTAGATCATATAAACAAACTTAATGGTAGACTTTGTAGCTAATTAATATATAATTACTATAAGTGATAGGGCACCCTCTAGTTGGATTTGATAAGGCTTAATGTAGACCACTAGATCATATAAACAAACTTAATGGTAGACTTTGTAACTAATATATTCTACTCAAAATCCAGCCTGAACACTTAATAAACTTCTTTTTCCATCAATTTAAATTGAACTAAAGTATACAGATCTTGAAGCAAAAAAGCTTTTTGTTCTGTGCGCATAATGGTATAACGTGATGCGAGGCGTCTCGCAAGCAATCAAATAATCAATTATTACACTAACAATACAAGTTTAAAGCTGTCATGTAGATGAGGCCACTCCATGGCTTGATTGGTGAAGGGTTGGACTACTGAATCCCCTTCACTGCCTCAGGAATATGTTTTATCCCCTTAGTGAAATTTCCAGTGGCTGCGAAGATCGTGAGTCATTTTATTAAAAGGAGGCTCTTATCTCTTTTCCACCATACAGCCAAGCGGCAGCCCATGAAATTGCCTTGAGTACCACATTAAATAGTTCACACCAATCAAATTAATGATTATTAAATTAGATGTACATTAGTAGGTGAAGCATTTGCAGGCTGGCCCCTTTCCAATCTTAACACCGAGTAGTATTAGATTCTTCTGGGTCTTTATTGGCTACTTTGGTTACACTAGTCTCTCTGTGTTCTCCCATTGATATGGAGTATGAAAGCTTCTCCCATTGATATGGAGTCTGGTAGCTTCTCCCATTGATATGGAGTCTGGTAGCTTCTCCCATTGATATGGAGT
>JAVFBZ010193547.1:3841-14338 GCA_032466195.1 Katharina tunicata
AAAACGTTATATTTTGTACTTTGTGTTTGTTTCGAATCTCTCTTAAAACGTTATATTTTGTACATTGTGTTTGTTTCAAATCTCTCTTAAAGTTGTATATTGTGTACATTGTGTTTGTTTCGAATCTCTCTTAAAACGTTATATTTTGTGCATCGCGTATGTTTCGAATCTCTCTAAAAACGCTTTATTTTGTACATAGTGTTTGTTTCGGTTCTCTCTTAAAACGTTATATTTTGTACATTGCGTTTGTTTCGAACCTCTCTTAAAACGCTATATTTTGTACATTGTGTTTGTTTCGAATCTCTCTTAAAACGTTATATTTTGTACATTGTGTTTGTTTCGAATCTCTCTTAAAACGTTATATTTTGTGCATTGTGTTTGTTTCGAACCTCTCGTAAAACGTTATATTTTGTTCATTGTATTTGTTTCGAACCTCTCTTAAAATTTTATATTTGGTACATCGTATTTGTTTCGAATCTCTTAAAACGTTATATTTTGTGCATCACGTATGTTTCGAATCTCTCTTAAAACGATTTATTTTGTACATTGTGTTTGTATTCCGAATATCTCTTAAAACGTTATTTGTTGTGCATCGCGTGTGTTTCGAATGTCTCTTCTCTTAAAACGTTATATTTTGTACATTGTGTTTGTTTCGATTCTCTCTTAAAACGTTATATTTTGTACATTGTGTTTGTTTCGAACCTCTCTTAAAACGCTATATTTTGTACATCGTATTTGTTTCGAATCTCTTAAAGCGTTATATTTTGTACATTGTATTTGTTTCGAATCTCTCTTAAAACGTTATATTTTGTACATTGCGTTTGTTTCGAATCTGTCTTAAAACGTTATATTTTGTACATTGTGATTGTTTTGTGTCGATCTTTTAACGTTATATTTTGTGACTTTTGTAAGCCACTTTCACAAAATGTCGTACAACAAGAAAATATCGTATGGTAAAATAACGTCACATTAAACGTTAGGCATAAATATATCGTACAATATATACTTGTATATACGAGAGGTTTCACTAAACTAGTTAGAAATAAAACAACAAAAAACGATTTTGTACATATTGGAACGTACTTGTTTTGGGTCCCTCTTGTAACTTTATATTTTGTACATTGTGTTTGTTTTGGGTCCCTCTTAAAAGTTTATTTTTTGTACACAGTGTTTGTTTTGGGTCCCTCTAAAAAATTTATATTTTGAGCATTGTATTTGTTTCTGATTGTTTTAACGGCTTTAATATTTTCTTTGTTTTATTAATTGATTTTGAATGTTCTTGTGGGCGTCTTTGTACAATACAATTACCTTATCTTAAATTATCTTATATATTATATCTTTTGTGGCCTGTGTTTGTTTTCTTATAGCATTATCTTTTGTATAATAACATAAGATACTATGGATAACAGTGTTTCGGCCTAGATGCTAAGCCCGTTTTTCAAGCATCTTAGCATCTAGCCAATTGCGTCGAAATTATACCAGAAGTTGTTATCGATAATGTCTTATGTTACTCTAAGTGTCTCGACTTCTATATGCCTATTAAAGAAGTTATATTTAATGCTGTGTTTTGGGGTTCCTTCTTGTTTGATGCAAGTGACGCCGAGGTTTTGTCTTTATAAATACGACGTCAAACCATAAACCAACAAACCACTCTAAACCTAAACACATTCAATTATCATGCGCGAATGATTTGAATTATAGATGAGCTAATGGTAATGTGGGTATTAACTTTGTGTAATATCCCTGTTTGATGGATGGTTTCTGATGTTCTTATACTCCGACTGATTCCATAGTGATTAACCTTTCTATCAACAGAAGTATTAAATGTATTAAAAAGTTCACCATGTTCATTTTTTACTGATGTTAATATCAGAGAAACACAATTTCTCTCATCCAATGTAGGCCTCGGACGAATAAAGAATTGGTAATAATTTTAAAATGTTTAATCCAGTTCTATACCCCTATTTAAGACAGACGATTTCGAGTTAAGGTTAGATCTAATATAGAAGACCTCAAGGGAAATAATAGTTCCAAATTTCAAATGTCTCTCTGAATGAATTTTACAAGATTCCAGCTTTATGCTTTTGTAATTGCATCTGGGACCATATTAATGGCTTTAATGCATTTGACGGCCCCAGAAGAAACGATTGTTGGTCATAAATAGCTTGGCCATTATCACCTACCCGTGGCTACACTTAGCTATGAAACTGTACAGAAACAAGCTAAACTCGTCTCTATCCGGGCACCAAACAGGCTTTTCCCTGAAACAACCGACTGTGTGAGAGACTGGTGATATACTGTTGATTTAAATCCAGTCTTCTTTGTAACTCAGGGCGCAACTGTGGCTTCAGGGTGCTATACTGTGGCTTCAGGGTGCTATACTGTGGCTTCAGAGCACTACTGTGGCTTCATGGCACAACTGTGTTTCAGGGCACAACTGAGGCTTCACGATGCTACTGTGGTTTCAGGCCTTACTGTGGCTTCAGGGTGCTATACCGTGGCTAGCTTGGATAGCTTTTTGTGGCGTTTTGTGCTGTACTTAGAGCTAGCTTATATGACATAATCGAAAACTGGAAATATTCCGAAAGAGGCTTCTTGAGTCGAACATACAAAAGAGTTCCAGTCAAGCTGAAATACTTGGCCAGGACGATTTATTGGCGCAGGAAATGCTGCAAAATGACGGCGTAAGTTAGACAATCTGAAACACACAACACATTGAATCGTTTACACCCAGGACGTTTAGGTCGAGTTTCATGTCCTTGACTGATTAAAAAAAAAAACGTTGTTTATCTTGTTGTTAATATCTGATTATCACATCTGCCTCTTATCCACGGTAAGCCCTGTAACGGGACCTTGTAATGCTATGCCACAAGGTCCTGTTGCAAAATGATGCGAATAGCTTTGGTGGAAGCATACTCACAGAATTGTTAAAGTGCGAGTGTTGAAATGAAGATTACAAAAGATTACAAATTTTATACTAGAGTCTTCCTTCGGCATTCAAACGAATTGTACGTGCTTTTTGTCCTAGCGAGCCGAGAGTTACATTTTTTTCTATGCCATGTTGCCCTCAATTCAAGTGTCGCGCATTCGTATTTCGTATGCTCGCCGCACTCGTACATTTGAATTGAGGGAAACATGGCGCAGAAAAAATTGAACTGTCGACTCGCGAGGACAAAAAGCGACGTACATCTTGTTTGAATGCCGAAGGAAGCCTCTAGTATAAAATTCGGGAGTGCATGGTATAGTATAAATTTAGTAATCTTCATTTCAACAGTCGCACTTAAATAATTCTGTGAGTATGCTTCCACCAAAGCTATTCGCATTCTTTTGCAACGGGACCTTGTGGCATAGCATTACAAGTCCCGTTACGAGGCTAATCCACAGTAGGCCCTATAGTAGGTTTTAATTGTTTGTAATTGTAAGGATATTATTCAAGTTTTATAAGAATGTTTTAGACAGGTTTCCTATCTGATGTTCCAATATGGCGAGCCTCTAGGGAAATAATACTTCACAAGTTCAAATTGCTTCCTATGTGAGTTTACAGGATTCTAGCTTTATAGTTATAACCATGCATCTGAGAATAGATACTGACGTCTTTAAATCCATTAGATGCTCCAATCGATGTGTGATGTCACCAAAACCGCTTTTAACATTATTTCACCTCTTTAAAAATGTACCAAAAACGCTTAGTATTTTATTCATAAAAGTCACATTTGTTCAAAATTACCTAGGCGTCACTTTAATAGTTATCATTAAACTTTTATATGTCATATAAGTCAAACAAATGTGCCAGATAGTCATGACTTCAGCCAAGAATTGCTCTTTAGAATCGGTTTATAAGTCAACCCCAACGTAGGAACCAATAAAAATCGTGTCTTTAGTGTAATAGTTCACTTCTCAATTAGCTCAAAGTTCCAAAGCAAACTATGATCAGGAGTGACAAACGTAAATAAAAGCATTCCTGTTTAACGAGATTTTCATTGACTTCTAGCTTGTCACTGAGTTTGAGTTGGACAACGGTATAATAAAAAAACATAAACGAGTTATTTTAATCACAGGTTTCACCACAAAATTGATATATTTCCTGGCGGCGTTATTTGGTCCATTATTACATCAAAAAAATATAAATTATTTAATGATTTCCAGCAAGTCATGTGACTTCTATCGTTTGCGTGTGATAAGTACCCCTCTTAGAGTTTAGTCGGGTGATTGTAGCCTTCCCATTACATGGTGGAGCAGAGCGGCCTTGTGATCTCAAACTACTTTTCCTGTCATCTGTTTGGTTCGTGAAATTATTTTGTACAGTGCATTTGATACTAAATGATTGCCTAAAACTTCTCTTGAATTTAAAAGAGTTTTGTCCAAACATTTGGAGAAACCTAGAACGAAATTGATGGCTCATAGTACAGTATAACACAAAATTAATAGCATTATTGACCAAAGCTATAAAATCCATCAAATCTCCTAACGGAATATAAATCCGAAAAAAGAATCCGCGAACTCCAACACTGAGAAATATGAGAATTCCTTGTGGCAACTCTGTCAATAGAAATAAAATAAGAACAGTTAGAAGCATTTTGGTTGTCCGTGCTCTTCCATTACGACGTTTATCAGCCATTGAAGTCACGGAAGTCATTCGGGATAACCTGCGCTGTCTTTTCTTTCCTTTAATGCTTACATTATACAGAAGAGCTCCACCATAGATACTCATCAGCACACATGGGAGTACCTTGGCAAATAAACCATAGCATATCACATTAAGTAAAACGATAATATCGGCCTCCCCTGAGTTTAATTTCAGGTCTTTGAGCACGTATATAGTACTGTTAACTCCGTGGATGTCAATTTGTCTGCTCTCCAACTCATTGCTGAGATAATTTGGTATTAAGCCAAGAATAGATACCACATATATAACACACGTAATGATCTTAGCCATCTTTATTCTTCGTTTATGTTCCTGTGATCCACTGGCTGTTGACTTGAGTTGAAGATAACGGAGAACAGCGATAGCCACACCGAGCCAAATAGATATAGTATGAGTAGTGGCAGTAAAGCTGATTAGAACCAGCATGAAGGTCATCCATATATAAGAATTCTTCTCCGGGGAAACAGAGAATGGGGAATAAAAGCAGTAAAAATGAAGGGCGAAGGGAATGTAAGGTATCATAGTCCATATATCCGAAACGGCAAGCCAAGTCAGTAAGACATTACTCGGCGTGGACATATCACGGCGTGTCAAAACAGAAATGTTAAAAATATTCGTTATGATTCCGAACACGCAGACAGCCAGGCTCGAGTAACCATGTATATTGGCGTACCACGAAGAGAACTGAACAAGGTAATTATCATCGAAGTCCCCGGAGTCTGCTGACGATACACTTGTATTGGGGTTAATGTTTAGGGCCTCGCTGGATTCCATAATAGCAGGTGCCCGTATCAACACAAAGACGGAGGACACATGTCTGATTGATTGTCGCGCCGAAAACTTGTCTTCCGGGAGATTTTCAGAGACTATTTCATTTCCTTAGAAGCGTTTGTCCGAGTTTGCCCGAAGTTCATTCGGGAACAATATACGCTGGCGTCTCATCGTCTAGACTTCTCTTCTCATTTCCAGAGCGACTTGAAATCTGAGGAGAAATAAAAAAACAGGGTTATTGCAAAAGCTGGTTGAACAGATTTGGGGTTTATTTTTATGCCGTTTGCGGTAGAACACACTCATCACAGTGACATAAACTCGACTCTCATACAAGTATCATACGACATAGAGATGTCCTTTGATATTATGGAAAGAGTTTAAAGATGTCTTCGTCATGGCTTGAACGAAGCATGACCCCACTTAACGTGACTTCCATATTACTTCTAGCCCATAGGCAACTTCCAATGAATGAAAATCTCGTAAAGGTCCACTTCGACCTAAATTTGTAACAAATGAAGTAGAGCTTTCAATAGTTATACAAAGTTATCGTTATGAAAACAAGTTCTCAAAAATATATAATGATACTGATTTATTCTAAAAGCGAATGGTATAAAAGCCAAGTTGAGCCTAAGTTTCATTGCTTCTTAGGGAAATTATATGTTAATATGTTGTTCGTAGACAGCCAGACATGTATTCCATAGCAATTTATAAACATTTAAATATTGTCGTTTACTTGTAGTACACATTTCTGGGCAAATGGTAACAACTGACTGTCAGAAGAATCTTAATGCAATTAATCAAATAATATAGGGAATGTAAAAAGATATTTTACAGGCTTACTGTTAAAAAAAACTATTTTGAAATAAAATGCGTCGTGCTGCCGTTAGCCCCTGCAGCTCAGCCGGTACCAGCGCTGATCCTACCAGCCAGATTCCCGGGTTCGAATCTCTTGGAATCAGTAAAACTATAATTTAAACTCAAAGGCATGCACAATTTTCTTTCTTTACATTTATAAAAAAAGCCACAACGTAAATATGTTCCGAATGTAGAGACGGACAATCAATTGTGCGCTGTCGATGGTGATCGAGCCTGAGAAGTTTGCCTGACAGGGCTAACCGTATATATCTACTGAGCTACCGTGCTTCACCGAACAATGAGTAAATTTTTGTACGAACATCACATGTAGAGGACGGGCTCTAAAGTATAGCATGAGTTTCTTCGTGTGAATCTAAGTCTACTGTATTGATAATGGCAGTTCTAAGTCAGCTGATGCAAAGTGGTTAGTGTGCCCGCAGAGATAAGAACGTGATTGATAGGGACCTTGGACTCTTTATAGAACTAAACATCATATATATGTCCGTTATTGTAGAAATCAATAATTGAACCCAATCTGTTCTCCGGTGATCTGTTCAATTCGGGGTCCATGCAATACTGCTTCCTCTCATGTATCGAATCGCCACCAATTCGGAGACAAGCTGTTACACACAGTGGAATATACCAAGTATTAATTTTAGTCTCTGTAGTAAAATTCACAAGGGTTTCCGAATACATATCTGGTTCTATGCATATATATGGGAACACGGATCATACTTCATCTTGTCGTGTCAGGCCAGTTATTCTCTAGAAAGAATGGTGTTTACGCGGTTGCCTTATTTTCAATTCCTTTCAGTTTTACTGATTCCCTTTCAAGTTGTTACTAGAACAGTCTCTTGCCAATAAAGAGAAAATGTAGAACGGAAATACTTGTCTAACGTTTGAAGGAGAACAACAATGGGAAAGAATTCCTTAAATTAGTAATTCAAAACCGAATTCTTAAAAGTCATGTAAAAAGAAAGGTAACAGTATATGCTGTTTGCACATCTACGCCATATATACGATTTGCGGTTTGCAGATCCACTGAAAGTTCGTGGGGTGTCCCACAAACTTTATACAGTTCAAACTTTATGCTGGCAAAAAAGAAAAAGAACACAAAAAAATACCATGCACTCACCATCAAATGTATGTGTCAAAGACACAAATGAAACATGTGAAAAAACCAAACAAATAAACAACGTATATATGACTGGAAATTTCTAAACCCAAAACTGTCTTTTATTGTGTGGGGAACAAACTGGACGTAATGGGTGGCAAAAACAATATCAGTTTAATAACAACCTTTATATTTCTACATATAGAATAACAGAACCTCAAAACTGATCTGCGGAACTACTGACCTCTACATACCCTCAATGATAACTGCCACAAAAAGTACACTGTCCTTGTGTTCTCATCCAGAGGAGTTGAGATAACTATTACAACACAATTATAGATGGCTAGAATCCTCTCTTCCACAGTTTGTTTCAAAACACATAGCTTTTGTCCAATGTGACAACAACAACAGATGCAAATAGCATTCTTCATCAGGGAAAAAAATAAAAAAAATATCCCCAAAATCGATAGTCTAGGTTTGTGATGTTGTTAAACAACACAAACGGGATTAATGCTTTTAAAAGGTTGATTTTCTTTCTCTACATTTATAAAAAAAGACAATAATGTCTGTGCAATAATTTGTTTACATACGAGAAAAACAGAGTAAATGCGAAGAACACAACAGAATACATAAACAGCCTTAAGACACATGATAGCAAATAGTTCACCGAAGCTTGGATGGGACGGGTATCAAATCTTTAGAAGACCCTGGTACTGTACACATAACATTGCAAAGGGCTCACCGAAGCTTTGATGAGGCGGGTATTTAATCTTTAGAAGGCCGTGGTACAGTACACATAACATTGGAAAGGGCTCACTGAAGGTTGGATGAGACGGGTATCAAATATTTAGAATACAGTGGTAATGTACACACATGACTTACCAGATTAGGTAAAAGAAGAAAGAAATAGTCCCTCAGGGTCAAACCCGAAGATCTGATGTGGATGAAAAGAATGTAGAAGAGCTGCAGTACACATAAAACACGTCCAGGAACCCTGAATTCGTACAGGGGTAAACTAAGACAAAGTGATGGAGCTGTCTCCGGTGACGGCAGCTGATACACAAACTGTGTCAAGCCTCGACAAGGCAAAGGGGCTGATAACAATCATATCACCACTGCTGCTGAAATTATATGTTTTGCAATGACAAAGCTTGCCAGCAATTCCTATTCATTATCACCATTATCAACGTATATAACCTAAATCCCTCTCAATAAACAGCAGGACATTACAAACAGTCGAGGTGTTTCATTATGATCACGACAGTACATAACTTTATTAGCGCCTTACAAATATCACGTGCGTCTTTGCGTGATAATACAATTAAACAAAAGTAAAGTCTCCGTTTTAAGAGAATTTTAAGTTTAAGATATTTAAAAACCCGTACGATGATTTGGCAAACATAATTTCCACATGAACAAATACTTGTGCGGCGGACATTCTCCCCCAAGGGCATTTCATCAAGCCTTCATGTATACAGTCCGTCATAGATCATTTTGAAATTGTGCCGATTGAAAAAACTCCTGTTTTCCTTCTGAAGAAGGAAACCGACGGAAACGCTTGGAGAGAGAAGCCCATTGCATTAAAACACTTGTATCCGTTGGGTTTCAACCTTGAACCAGGTAAAGGCTCAAGGATATATAGGCATTATTCCTTTTGTGTACCAATATGACCAGCCAAGCGCCAGGTTTGCAAGTCTCCTAATACAGGAATATCAAAAACTCGTATCTAAAATGATTAAGCCTCTCTCACAGAGACCTATCATAGCGCACAAGAACAAATCTCTCAGGGACCTCTTGGTTTACGACGAAACTCTCTTCTGTATCAGATAACCCTTAACTGCCCTCACCTTCAGTTGGTAGACAGATGGGTTTATTAGTAACTCTAAACGATACATTTTTTAGGTTGTGCTTATTATCACCCATACCTAATTTATATGCACAATTTACATGTTGAATATATTGCCTTTTCTTGAGATGCGCCTATAGGTTATCCAGAACAACTCCAGATTCAGATCTAGAAACTTGTGTCTGAGAATTGATCTAAAGCATGAGATGATTTATCGGCTTTAATTAATTGATAGCCCTGTGCCAGTGTGATTACTCTTGACAAAAATATATATTGACTGATTGTTTCAATGGTGTTTACGCTTATTCAGTGCTATTTAGCTATATATTAATACGTAATGAGGTTTCTGAATACTTAAATCCACGACTGCCCACAATGACATGTATTGTTTAGCAGAATTTCAATGTATAAATCAACGGTTATTCCTCGGCCCGTTGAGCTCACCGGTCATCTGTTTGAAATGACACGCGTAAAACCCTAACCAATCAATAAATCTTGCACGCGAATCCTTACTGTTTGCATAATATGTTCACTGTTTATGTATTTTATTTAATTAGCGGTACTTACTTTACTTCCGCAAGATGACATCCTTAGTGGTTGCCTTTTAAAACAGCTGTGTTATGGACGTATAATACGCATGTGAGTTGTTTATATTACCTCAGCTTATTCATAGCGAAAAATACCGCCATTAAACATGTATGCTTAGATGCAAGACGGACACGAGAAGTTCACTACATATTTAGGATAAATCTTGTCGAGTTTACATAGTTATTGGAAACAGTGAACGACCAATCAAAGCAAAGTATCGTACCCTGCTGAATTCTGGGTGTAAGTACTTACGATTGGTTAATTACTTAATTAACCAATCGAGTCAATAGCTGGGTATTGATTTAGCACTTAGTCAATTGATTTGGTAATTGGTGTAAATAAAACGATGTGTAAATACTAGAAAACGGGCAAATCTAAATGGAATCTATTAAGCGTATCAATAGTCCAGTAAAAAAGGGCGGTAATTAATCTGATTATCGGGACCTCATAGGGGTTAATCATGATTCGGGTTAGGGTGGCATCGACGATTTGTTGATGTTATACTGAACGTCATAGCATGCTCCAGAATTGTAACATTGTTTGATGCGGGTTTGAGTCATGTTCATTGTTATTTTGCTCATTCGAATATTAAACAGGCCTATCAGAGGTGCGATTGTGTTATCCGTGCATATCTCCTTCTTTGGAAAATCATTTCTGCAGATACGGAAAATCGTCCGG
>JAVFBZ010193558.1:0-14332 GCA_032466195.1 Katharina tunicata
GGTGCGCATTTGGTTGGGAGTGACAAATAAAATCAAGTGTAGACTGGTTGAAAACGTACAGTTACTTTCCTTGGCAGAAATCGCGTGCCACATACATTTTTAAAATAGAGGCAGAAAAATGGGGCAGATGTTTATATACAAACCTAGTATTGGCTATCTACTACAGGCTAGTTAAGAACTATACTGATGTAAGGAAAACATATTTGTTGACAGCAAGTATCATTCTTTTCAAGCATTCATTAGTTTTAGAATGTTTTTACGATGTAAACCAAAACAAAGCATTGTTACTTAATACTAAATAAAGAAGTTGTCATCCACAGAAAAGTGTACTAGTGTTTATGCATTAAGTATCATTCTTGAAGCTTTTAAATAGGCCAACATGGAATGCCCATGTATACATCAGTATCTTTTGTTGGAGTTGTATTTTGATGTAGATTGTGAAACTCTTCGATCATGGTAATAATGCTTTTTGTTGATGTATAAACTAAAAAATCTGAACAGATTAGAGCTAGAAACAAAAAAATACTTGCAAAAAGTATTTGTTATAATGGTGTGTAAAAACAATGTAACTTACCAACAAGAGGTGAACTTGGACCTTTGTCTTCGTGTTTGGTTGGATAAGCAAGTGTCAGTTCACATCGACTAGCGGAAGCCTCAAGCTGTTGTGTGCGCTGTTTCTGGAGCATCAATAGATTTCCCATTAGGCGTTATCACCGGATTAGATAATCAATAAGACAGTTAATACAAACAAATGTGCCAGTAACATGCAATATCAGCACACTGTTTAAACACTAATCTGTTAACACAACAAAAGAATAGGAAATAAAAAGCCCATCAAAACGAGATCAAATTTCTTAGGTTTGACGAAGTTAGGTCAAATGTTTTTAAGTGGCCAAACAGAACCATTAGAGCTAGAAACAAACAAAATTAATAATAAGTAAATCTAAATTATTTATTAAAAATCAAAATGGGTTGTGTTATAATTGTGAAGCCTTGAAACTAAAATGTCTACCTTGTTTTTTAAACTTAAAATTCTACAATTAGAAGATAATATTTTTGTAACTATTTACCAAACCATCCATCTGTTGAGAGTTGAGAGTTTAGTACAGATACATTTTTATTTTTATTATAATACCTTGTCAAATATGACAATAATGCATTTGTAGCTAAAAGTAAAAATTGATGTTTAGTGATTTAAAAATTAAGCTCGTTTCACTGTTTCCATAGAGATTTCAGACACAACCCAAAGCTCAAAAGGAATGACATGCTATAGTTATTTTTAGCAATGCCCAGGAGTAATTCAGTTGTAAGGGCGTTTAAATCACATTTGTTTTCACTATACATAATATTGATTATGTAAATCCTTTTTATTTAAAACCTGTATCATTCTTTTTACAAACCTGTACTCATATAGAATAACACAGTTAACAAATATATAATAGATGTGAGCATAAGTCAGAATGACCAATGCAGTGGTCTGTTTCTGTTATTTTAGAAAGATAAGAATGATACCTAGAAATTTACATAAAAGAATACATTTTTTGGATTTTTTGAATTGCTGTAAAATGGCTGGATATTTTTTTTCTCAGTTACATGCAGTTCAAAATCTATATATCATGTAATTACCAGGTTATTGAAAGCTGCTTGTGTGGTGTGAAGTTGTAACTGTAGACTCTCTATCTCTCTGGTCACTTGTCCATTTCTGCCATTTGATGACTTTAACAATGCCTTCTGTTGGATAAAGTAATAATCAATATTACAAGCGATAAGAAATTTTAGATGCAAAAGGTTAATATCATTCCTTCCTTTCTATCTATTCATATATTCTAATATGTTTTTGTCAAGAGTAATCACACTGGCACAGGGATATCGACTTATTAAAACCGATCAATCATCTCATGTTCTAGATAAATTCGAAGAGACATGTTTCTAAATAGACCTGAATCTCAAGTTGTTCTCGATAACCTAAAGGCGCATCTCGAGAAAAGGCAATACGTGTAACATGTAAATTGTGAAGATCATATGTGGCAAATATGTAAAACAGATAGATATTAAGGTATCGGTTAAATAAACACAACCCGAAAAAGGTAACAATATGTTTCTCCAGATGGTGGTGTGAATGGAGGAGCGAGAGTGAGTTTGGCTGCAGGGAAGATCAATCTGTTGACTGAGATTCTCAACTCTTCATAAATACTCTTATCACTAATAATAACCTTCTTCATGTATCAGAATGAAGAAGTCCTTCTCTGACTTAATTTTGTGTAAACCCAACTCTAGTTGTTTTATGACATACCAATACCTAGAATAACATAACAACCTCTGGTATATTTCCTAGTAAATAATGTTTATCCATAATTATATCTTATGTTATTCTAAGTGTCGCGACTTCTATATGCCTCTTAAAGAAGATACCAATACCTGTTTTTAATGGCAAAAAGATATATCAATGAAAGACACAAAAATAGAAGTCATGTACTATTATCACAATCTGATTAAACATACCCAGGAAGAGCACACAGAAATAACCAGGATGATTAATAAATCAATCAACATAGAGGGATGATTTCCCAAGGTGTCCATTTTGTCAAAGAAAAACTGGTCAAGGATTTCTGTGTGCTGACCAAGCTGTGAGCCAGTCTGAATCTCATCAGCTTACCTCATATTATATGTCATAAGAAATTCAGTCTACCTCACTGATGTGATGGGTCTGATGGTGCTATTTATGGTATGGCATAAAACATGGTACAGGCCAAGAGAAATCAGCAGAATTTGGCAAGTAAAAGACAGCTTTACTCCATAAAGAGGCATCTAGACATACCCAAATGTGGAGCTAACATCACATGTTCTTTGACTTGACAACTTCAAGGATAATAAATGAAGTACAAATTTATCTATTTTCTCTAAGTGTTCTTTTCCCTTGTATATTTTTATCAAGTGTAATCACACTGGCACAGGGATATCGACTAATTAAAGCCGATAAATCATTTTTCCCTTGTATATGTATGTAGACAATAAGAGAGATGTTTCTGGTCATAAATATAAGCTTACAGAAACCAATTGCTAGTTAAAGCAAAACATTTAACATTTTAGGAAATATTTGCTGGTCTTTTTGTAGTAAAGACAAAATCTAACTGTACCAAATTTACTACCCCCACCATGGTCATGCGATTTGAACAGTTTGAACATCTGATGAATGGCCAAGGGAGTGAGAGAAATTGGCCTTCTGACCTTGCCAGATTCTTAGACCTGTCTATTGAATTGGATTAAACTTATCTTGGTTGAAAAAGCTTGCAATAAAAAATAAATAAATAAATAAACAAAACATGAAGGTATTTCAAAAATATAAATGTATGCGGCACTGTATACTGTTGTTGTATAGAGAATCATCTTTGCGCTTTTTTTTAAATGTCAAAAACATTAACATTTGTGCCTTTTTGAAAATTTTGAAAACAAATATGGTCAATATGACGATAAGATCAAATGAACGACACAAAGCCGACGATATCATGTTCTCTTACAATCGGTACCATGCAATCTTCCACACAGTTTCCAGTTACACATCTCCTTGATCAGTTACCAGAAGTCAATGGAGACAACAGTTGTTATCACAGGAGGCCCTGGGCAGTAAACTCACTCCCCAGCATCATAACAATCAAATTATAGCGGGAGAGTGGATCGGTTTTCCTGAGACCTCTTACCAATCAGTTCCAAATAATTTACCACCTCAAGCCACAGCCCTTCCTGATCAGTTCACATACAAAGGCACATTGCAAGGTGGCCGACAGCAACATTTTTATAAGTTTACTTTGATTGATTGACTGATTGGTTGATGTTTAACGTTGTACTCAAGGTTATTTCATTCTCTAACGGTGGTGTATTCCAACAGAAGACAGCGACTCTAACACAACCAAAACATGTGAAGTCATTTAAGTGTTATCGCTGATGGAAAGATAATGTTCCTCCAGTGATAATTATGACAGCATGGATATAATCTGGAAACATACTGCCTTTAGCCAGAGGGTGTAAGTTTACTTTGAAGGTTTCTCTCCAAAATCAGTTCCTTCCGATGAGCTGTAGACAATTTCCTTTTACAAATCTCCCTAAATAGTTACCATTAATCAATGGTGACAACATTTTTTTTATCACAGATGTCTTTTCACGGGCAGAAACAGGAAATATAATTGCATGTCAGCTTTCTTCAAGTCTTTGGAATTATATAAACTTAAGAAAATATTAAGGTCTTGACATTTATAGTGATGAAAGGAGGAATGACTAAACAACAGTATTCTCCGATCACTTTCAAACCCATTTATCACCCGAGCTCTGATCAGCTGCCATACAAGTGACTGGCAGCAACAGTGCTTAAGTTTACTTATAAGGTTTCTCTCAAAATCAGTTCCTTCCAATGAGTTGTAGACAACTTTGTTATACCAAACTCCCCCATCAGTTAACAGAAGTCAATGGAGACAACATTTTTTATCACAGATCATGATGTCTCTGGGCAGAAAACTTTATACTCTCTCAGCATCTTAACAATCAAATTATAGAGAAAGAGTGGATCATTTTGCTGTAGACTTCTTACTGAGAGACTTTATTGGCATCTTATCACAGGATAATCATTTGGCTAAAGGCTGTTCAGGTTAGAGAAAGGTATATCATTAGAAGTAACAGAGACAAGGCAGAATGTAGCAGATTTGTTTGCTAGCCGTTTTAAGTCGTTCTGTGACTGGTCTATTGATATGTTTGCACTCGCTGTGTTTTGTGGGGAAAAAATGGAGAGAAACTTTTTCGGCTGGTCTGTTCGTAGGGCAATGTTTCCAGATATGTCCAGGCACATTGGCTAAGTAGATGATTATACAAAGAGGAGTTCATAAAAACACAAGCTGAGAATAATTCTAGCTGGTTGGTTTCGTCAAGCATGATCGGTATATTTTTTTCAACTTGAATATCTTTTTTCCACACCATTTTTTCATATTATTCAGCCTCTACACAAAAATAGTTGAACTCAGTTGTAAGCAAACTAGCCAGATAATCACTGCAGCAGATACTTTTTTGGTAAACTAACACAGTAGGATTGATTGATTATGGTTTTATGTCAAACTAAAGGCTCTCTCGTATGACAGTGTGCCAGTCAGCCAGATTGGTGGAGAAAACCACAGTACATTTTACAGTAGGAAAACAGGACACTAGAATAAATTGGCTTTCTGACAACCCTCAGCTCAGAAAGCACCAGGGCTACGGAAGCTCCGTATTCTTTTGGTAAAACATACACAGAAAGAACAAGACAACATTTTCTGCTGCTTCAAAATCCAGTGGTTATCTTGTGGAATACAAGTAAGAAAACCTTAGAAGGTCATTTTAAGTATAAAACTTAATATCCTCTGATGAGACCAAAAAAAAACTACTTCAATTTTATGTACATGTATAACTAGCAAAGATTAAATCAAATGTTTGGTGACCAATGGTTAATAATTGTGAACCATTGTTGTAAACCTGTAATCCTGTTTGCAAGAGATTCTGAATTTGTTCCTTGTCAACATTATTGTATTTTACCATTTATCTGCACACTGTACAAGTTAGACAAATACCATTACAGATTTTAAATATCATTATTTGGGCAGAAAAACATCATATTATTACAAAAGCTTCAATCCCAAGTGCCACTAGAGCTATATATACTGTTTGAATACTTACAGAGAACATTTCTGTCTTCTCTGTGAAGTGTAAACATTAAATGAAAGGATTAAATCCTTTGTGATACTCCAAATGACTGTTAATCCAATGATCTTCTTGGCCTAATACTCCTACCATTTCTTAAATTATTTTTAAAATCACAGCCGAAGTATGACCTCAAAGTTCTTGGTTTCAACACTAAATTGAGGAACATAGGTATTGATAGGTCAATGGTAGAATGTACATTGACATCTGAACTGTGTGACAAACACTTTAAGTGTAGTTAGCTGTGTAAAAGGTCATGACATCTTAGTTGAGTGATACACTGATCAACTGGCTAACACAGCATAATGGCACAGTCTATATAATATGTCAATCAACGTTTTAATACATAACACTGTTATTCTATTTCGCTCAGCCTAAAGACCATTGGCCCTGTTAAGCTTACCAATTGACTTTGGTTAAAATCCCTGAAGAGTCATACTCTTTTGCTGTCTTTATGTACATCTGTGTCAAACCCATATCCTTTGATATTTTCTGAAAGCTTATACTTAGGGCCATACTAGAAAAATATAGAAAACCCAGTTTAATTTGTTTCAGTCGATTTTTGGCTGAAATTCTGAGGTATAGTATCTTTAAGAAGCAGGTTTCATATCCCTATCACTAGACAATTATGTTTGTTGTTGTTTTTTTACTTGTCCCGTTTCAGTGTTCACGTTTTATTTTGACAGCTTCTTAGTCTCTTCAGTATGCATGTATATCAGCAATCTATGGAATTTCTGTTCAAGTTAGAATTATTCAAACTAGAAATATATCCATGGGACATTGCCGTAACCCGTGATTTTTGTTTTCTATGAGCAAGGACAATTTTTAATGAAAATCAAATGGATCAGTAGTGTTTTAGCAAACATTATACCAATGGGTCTGTTCGTTGTAAAGATGGTTGCACAATTAAGCCATTGCAGAATTGACATGTTATTTATAATAGGTTCTGCATTCAATGTTTTGATCAGATCTGTTAAAAACATCCTCAAAATAAAATGATTATGAAAGTATGGATTGACAGACTGATCAGTCCACGTACACTACATGACACTGGTCATGTTATTAATGAGGTTCAAAAATATTAATGCTATAAATCCTGTTCTACAAGAACATATAAACTGTGGAGATAATCTATGGGTTTGTCATTTCAGATATTACCGGTATTATATATAACAATCAGACTATCATTGGGTATATCATACATGTTCTTTGAAGTCTCTAAAGTCATCGATTTCTTGATCGGCGTTTAACGCCATACTCAAGGGTATTTATTCCACTTATATTATGCTGGTGTGTTTCAACAGTAGACAGTGACGCTAAACACAACCAAATAATGTGAAGTCACTTTAAATGTTAGCTCTGTTGGAAATAGAATGTTTCTCTAGTGTTCAGTTTGACAGAATGCTAAAGTGAAATAGTAGTAAAAGTTATATACTATACCTGTATATCTGTGTAGACAAAAGCATAAATATTTTACACTCAACAGGAAAAGTTTCCAACTAATTAAAAAAACTCTTGATAGATTTCTAAATAAACACTTGGTGTACTAAAAATGATTACAATTTTGAAATTATGATAATGCCAGTATAAAACACATTTTAAATAAGAAAGAATCCAGTCCTCTCTTTCACAGGTCACAGATGTCAATGTCCACAGGATACCTTAATTATAAGATTTGTTGATGTGTTCTTATATTTCAATGTCACTTCAGAGGAGAAGTCTAGATGCACTTCCCATTGAACATTATAAGGCTTTAACACCATAGACATGGCTTCATCTCCATTCTGATGTTACTAGAGATCCAAGGTTTCAGGTAACATAATGCCTGAATCCAAAAGATACTTCTACAATTTAGATGCTGTAAAGAACAATATAGAAAAATTCTGAAGGTAATAAATTACTGAGTGTCTCATATCAAATGAATCATGACAGTTAAGCATAAATAAAGTTTTACCTGTTGATGTTTTATCTGGTATTATCTAGAAGTAATGTATTTGGGCAATGTTTATTAAAACCTTTAAAATTTAGTCCTATTTTGCTCACGTTCTTTTTTTGGTTCATTAATATGCTTTGGCAATGAAGTGGTGTGTTTGCTTGTTTGTTTGACTGGGCCGTACTTAAAGTAACATACGCACTCAAAAGTTCAGAATTTTGCACTATCACAGAATCTCATGAAAAATTGATATTTTTCTCAAGAAGTACAAGTTAGAGGCTTTCCAATAATTCCATCATCAAATTTGTAGGTCGAAGGAGAGTTTTTTAATAACTAAAAAACTAAAAACTGAATTTTTTGTCAGAATTTTTAATTGGAAATGTGTCAGTTTGCTGTCACAGCTCAGACACACTTTGATGTACCGACGTCACTCCTAGTCAACCCTGTTAGCCACACCCCTTAGGTTCAAAATGTTGGCTCGTTACAAACAAGGTAATTCACCGCTGCTGGATCAAAGTCATTGTGAGCAAATATGGCCAGCCCTCCTTACGTTAAATTCAAATAACTGCTATAATTCTCCTGGTCCGTACAGATTTGTACCCAAAGAATAATTTTTATTTTAACGTGACTGTTTTAAGTTTTGAACAAACATCAAATCTTGTAAAAATCAAGGCAAATGGAATTAGTTGAAAAATCCCAATTTTGGGTGCGTATGTGACTTTAAGGTTATTTCACTCATATGAAGGTGTGCCAGACCAATCTGTTCAGGAAACCATCGGAAACGATGATGGTAGCACTTAAAGACACCACAATATATTTATAGGACACCATAAATAAAAATTGGCTTCCTGAATGCCCCTTAGCTCAGAGTGCACCAGGGCACAGGAGGATTCCCCCAGCCACCCGCATGGCAACACAGAACACATGTACAGGACAATACCAGGACACCATAACAAATCAGCTTCTTGATGTCCCTTTGCTCAGAGGGGACCAGGGCAAAGGAGGATTCCCCCAACCACCGGCATGGCAACACAGAAGACGCCACAACACATGTACAGGACAATACCAGGACACCATAACAAATCAGCTTCTTGATGTCCCTTTGCTCAGAGGGGACCAGGGCAAAGGAGGATTAAATTGTATGTGTTATGAAAAAAAGATTATCTACTTAGAGCCTGTGAGATACAATGAATATCCCTCTCATATTGGATATTAATAAATTTTATTCACATGTAGATGTATTATCTGTAACTACTTAGAAGTAATTTATTTAGAACATGACCACTAAGACTTTTGGGGTTTGTTTAACTGACAGAAAACTCAAAGAAACTGAATAAAACAGATACTAGTAAACAATTTTACCACAATAATGCTCACTTTCAAAATAACAAATGATTACTTGGCTGTCAACAGTCAGTATTTAAGAAGCTGTTTCATTTACCTTTAAGAGAATTAGTTCCAATTTTTGGAATGGCAATTCCAAGGTGCAGTACAAAAACCCTCAAATATAAATAAACTGCAACTCCATGTACTTAGATGTATCTAAATGTTCCAGACTTTAATAGGCTGATTGGAATTTATTTTCAGAATGGGTTCAAGTCTACAAACTTATCCAGCTTGTATCGATTCTAACTAAACATATTATATCTTATGATATTAAAAACACTATGGTATGATCATAGCTTTAATGTTAGGAAATCATATGAGAGGAGGAAACACTGATACAACCTGATACACTGATATACATGTAGGAAGTAAATAGACAAACGTACATACTTATCCCAGGCTTGATATAACAACCAGTCCTATTACTGCTAATCCTTATTTTCAGTTTGTTTTTTATACTCATATATTGCATATATTGCGAAAATATCAGCCTACAATTGACCTTTGTAGAGCTAAGAGGTTTCAAAAAACCTTTGAACAGTAAAAGCCAGCTAACATTAAAAATGCGTCTTCAATTTTTTTTCACTTAAAATAATAACCACAAAAATGAAAACAAACAGAAAATCATTACAAATATAAAATAAATATACCTTACTTGGAAGAGCTTATATCAAGGGTTAGAAAAATTACCTTTGCATATTAAGTAACCCATCGTCAATATAAAATCTAAATAACGTTCCTCATTAACTGAAATATGATAGAACATTTATATGTTGTCTTATGCAAACTAACTTACATCTCAATGCATATCAACAACACAGGAGAGCTACATGTAAAACAATGAGGCCAGCATAAACGGACTTGTCCATGTAGACATGTCAACCAGACAGGAACACAACCACACCCAAACCACTTGTAACTAAAGAGGACTTAGTTGTTAAACTCAATCTAGTAAATAACATGTTTGTGTCCATCAGTATTGCAAACTCATAAATCAGCTAAATGATGCAGAATTTATGTTTATTTGAGTGGGTTTTTACACCGTACTTGAGTTTGTTTATTCCCTATCATATGACACTGTGCCAGCCCAAAGGGTGTAGGGGAACCTGTATGGTAATATTTGTTTGCTTGTTTTGATTGGGGTTTTAAGCTGTACTCAGGGTTATTTCATTTATATGACAGCTTGTAGGAAACAACCGTAAAGGGCACTGGCAACATGCAACACAGGACAAAACATGTACATAACATTAACAAAACTGGACACCACAACAAATCAGCATCCTGTGCCCCTTAGCTCAGAGAGCACCAGGCAACAGGAGGCTCCAACCACCTGCACACTTGCAATAAACATCTGAATAATACGTACAGGACACACACAAGTGTTCAGGAAGAGGAAGCGTAGAATTTGTCAATGCTGGTCACGACAACAAATTGAATTCACGCTGAAAATATAGAGAAACTAGAAATGTGTCTGCAGGACAAGGCTGCCCCTGCTTTGATAGAAGCAATCACAATTACACTTTGTTGTCATATAGTGATGACTTCTACCAAATGAATTCAACTTAAATACGCCATCATGTACAGAGCCATTGACCTTTAACCCTGAACTTCAACTTGGCGACACAGGTTTTGCATAATTGTTGTATGATGATCACTTGCACCAAATAATTTAAAAATCCCACCATGGACAACAAAGTTATAAGCCAAAAAAAAATGTAAGTTTTTTAACATAAATTGACCTTTACTCCTGGCCTTGACCTTCGGCCTGGCGACAAGGGTTTTGCACCCGACACATTGTCGTCATATGAGGAAGTACCAACTACTTTCACAATCCCATAATTCACAACAAAACTATGAGTGCGCCTGTCACAGTGTGCTAAATATTTTACCTTTATTTGTAACCTTGACCTTTAGTCTGGCGTCACAAGCTTTTCAGGCGACACATCCTTATCATATGGTGATCACTTGATTTAAAAATCTTATTGTGACATGCTACATATTTAGCATATGACACATCATCGTTCTATGGTGATTACTTGTACCAAATTATTTCAAAATCCCATCATGCATATGAACCGGACAAGAAAATTGCACAGAAACACAGGAACACACCCACGCACAGGTGTAACACTATATGCCTTGCGCCATTATTGTGGCGGGGGCATTGAACCTCAGGTCATTCATTACACAAGGTGTGATTTCAACATCATGAATAATAGTCAAGTTAAAAAAAAAGGTGCATGAATGAACTAGTAAATTTTGGCACCTTTCGCTTTTTCCGGCCGGACCAGTTTACAATTTTTCTAGAGAATTCAAAGAACTTACTGTTAGAAGCTTGCATTTCTCCCTCTGCTGAGCAATGATGTATTCACAGTTCTGAATCTCTTGACCAAGCTCTATTGATTTCACTGTAATGACAAACCACATGGTATCACAGCACAATAAAAAAACTGACACTGAAATACAATATATCCTACTGCTTTGTGTAAATATAAGTGATTTATAACATGTACAGCTTCCTGACGGCTGCAAGTTCAATGATAGATCAAACAGAAATAGAGTAATTATGAAAACCTAGGATTACAACAAATAACAACACATATTTCAGCTTATAACTAGCCAATAAAAATCCTCCATTGCTATCCCAATCGATCAGTGAATGGTCTAAAGGTACACGTAGGGTGTGCAGATCCCTTCGTTGGGATTATTGTTCGATATTAGATTTTAAAAATATTAAATCTAATCTGATTTGACAGCTTCTTAGTGCCCAGTGATTAGTGTCTCAGTGCTTAGTGTCATTTAATATTGACAAGTATTTCGCTGAAAAAATTAAGCATATCCACTAATTAAAAAAATCTGATTAAGTAATTATATTTGTTTACTGATCTCCTATCCAGATTTGTCTGTGTTAAGCTATATTTAGTAGAACAGATTATTGGAAAACGGAAAAAATTGATCAAATGTGCCGGAAACCTTTTTGTAAATACCATAATCATCCAAAAGAAAAAACAGGATTGTATTTATAATGTTAGTGGCCATTTTTGATGGCAAAATGAGGTCATTTAAAGTCTACGTTACCAAAAGAGATGCTATGACAAAATTTGGTAACAACAACGGTTGGAAAATCACATAATTTTAAGCTTTTCGAGTTGACGGATCTGTTGCTTAGCCGAAATTATTTTAATTGTGCAAAACGGAATAACCCTGTACAAAGACAAGGCATAAATACGGGTACCAAATTTAGGGAATTTTAAAAATATTACAGTTTTTACATTAATTTAAATTCAAAACAAATATGGTTAAAAACATATTGTTATTACCATAGTGACAAGAAATTATAGAATTGTTTACACAATAATCAGGCCTGAAAATTAGTATGGGTTATTTGTGTAAGACTCATTAGGATTACAGGGCAAATGTAGCAGATCTATATAGAACTAGATCTATCTATTGATTAATTGGAATTATGATCACAAGCATCTCTAATGAAAGGCCAAGATCCAACACAATGGTTTGTGGGGTGAAGTGGAGGGCTTGGTGATAGAGGTTGGCTGGTTGGCTGGTGTTTAACATGCTCAAGAGTATTTCACTTAAATGATGACAGTGTATTACTGTAGGCGATGACAGAAACACACCCAAAAAACATGACTTCTAAAAGCTCTAAACATACTGCTCTTAGCCAGAGGGCCTGATGAGAAAAATATTTGATGAGTATTTTTCAGCTTATTCTGTTGAGGTAATTGATCCATTATTGAAGTAAAGCTTCAAGTTGGGTTCATTATTCAAACCATTAAAGTCAGAAATATAGACACAAAAAAACTAAAATTTTAAACAGACAAACAAAATTGCTACACAGCGAGACAAAAATGTCACACAGAGAAAGACAAAAATGCTACAGAGAAAGACAAAAATGCTACAGAGGGAGACAAAAATGTCACACAGGGACAAAAATGCTACAGAGAAAGGCAAAAATGACACAGAGAGAGACAAAATGACACAGAGAGACACAAATCTCACACAGGGACAAAAATGTTAAAGAGAAAGACAAAAATGACACAGAGAGAGACAAAATGACACAGAGAGACAAAAATCTCCCACAGGGACAAAAATGTTACAGAGAAAGACAAACATGCTAGAGAGAGACAATAAAGTTATCTGATGAGAAAAATATTTGATGAGTATTTTACAGCTTATTCTGTTGAGGTAATTGAGCCATCATTGAAGTAAAGCTTGGGTTCATTATTCAAACAAAATTTTAAACAGACAAACAAAAATGCTACATTGGGACAAAAATGTCACACGGGGACAAAAATGCTACAGAGAGAGACAAAAATGTTACAAAGAGACAAAAATGTCACAAAGAGACAAAAATGCCACAGAGAGAGACAAAACTGCTGCAAAGGAGACAAAAATGCTAAACACAGACAAAAATGACACAGAGAGACACAAAAATGCCATACAGAGAGACAAAAATGACATAACAAGAGACAAAAAAAGTAACACTGAGAGACAAAAAAAGTAACACTGAGAGACAAAAAATGCTACACAAAAAAAAAAGAACTACTTCAATTACATGTACCCTAAATGCTCGACAAATTCGACCTCTAAGGGCACATACTTATAGTAATTTTATTGAATGCTCAAGTGTGAATTTGGAACTAAAACTTACATTTTCTGGCAGTTAAAGGTTTGAACTTCATACAAATTTCAAAATCGCATGTCTACACTTTTTACCCTTTGCATAAAATGTAGTTTTATAAGTTGTAAAGGGGATCAAATTCGTCGAGCATTTAGGGTAGCTAATGCAAGGAAAAGATTCCTTGGTAATACATCAGAATACCGGTACATGACCTAAATAACACAAAATTATGATAGCTATATGATATTGATGGCTGACAATACAATGCAATTACTGGATGACTATTTTCTTGATTTTTATTCACGACAACCTAAATTAAACCAGAGACCTAACATTTAAATTTACATTTTAGGTCCAAGATTAGACATGTAACTGCTTTTGTCTTTGAGATTAACTATAAATTCATATAAATGGTTTAAGAAATCATTTTACTTACACTCATCGCTATGACCCCTGCCAGCAACGTCAAGATGATTCCTGTGAACAATGGGTAGATAACATGAGGATTCGGTGTCATAAACAGGTTATCAATATGGTAGTGTGGACACAGTGAAAAATACTTGCAGGTAACATACATTTTCTTGTTTGAGTGGCATTTAGAAGCTGGGTAAATTACAAAGACATGACGACTGAGATGGATTTTCAACTTTTGGATA
>JAVFBZ010193569.1:2931-14332 GCA_032466195.1 Katharina tunicata
TATCTCAGCTTTACTATGCCATCATCAGTTAAACGTATAACTGATAACTATGCGTGAAATATAGTAACGCAAAATTAGAAAGTTATAGATATTATGTCATTATCGGTTAAACATATACGTTTACATGGCGATGGCATAGTAAAGACGAAATATATTATTTATACCAACATGACTTCCTAGTTCGCAGTTTCTCTTATTTAAAATTACAATATTTCCTGCTAAATTTTTCTGCGCGAAATATAAACAACCATAAGCCACAGAATGGTTTTTTTTTTCTGTTAATATACCAAAAACGCGAAAAGGTTTTAAATTATAAATCAGTTATGTTATAACTGGAAAGCTTTCGAAAAGCAAACATGTAATTATATACCGTTTCTGAAGAAGCATCATCTGTACGCGGAAAAGGTTCGATCCTGGCTGCGGAGTTCGCGAGGTCGTTTTACGAGGGTTTTCCCGGTTTTCCACCCTACACCGCTAACGCAAAGTCCTCATATAGGTGAAATACTTATGGACCTTAGGTATATAAGGGAAGTTGTCCGGTGGCTGCGGAGTTCGCGATGTGGTTTTTACGAGGTTTCTTCCCTGTTTCCCACCATACACCGGTAACGCAAAGTCGTCATGTAGGTAGAATTCTCTTGAGTACGACGTTAAACACCAATCAAACATGCAAAGAAATCAAGCAACATCACATCGCATAGCTGTAACACGTTTACATTTAGACGAAAACAAGATTTTTTGTGGTGTCCTGTTTTGTCCTGTATATGTATTGTAGCATCGTCAGTATGGGTGAATTAACATTAAGTACGGCGTAGAACCTCAATCAAACAAACAAACTGATTGGAAATATAAATACGATCAGAACAGGTTAGGTCGGTACTATCTGGTAGAGTATATTACCTTATTAACCCATTGATTTAACGCCGTGCTCATTTATATGACAGTGGTGTATTTATAAAGCAACAGTGACATTGCACAACCTAAAACGTGGACTCGTCTGCAGTGTTAGCTAAGATAGTCAGTATTTCGATAAATACCTATCTCTTCAGACATATTTGGTTTTCTGTGTGTAATCTGAGCCCTGCAGAATTTGAAATAGTATACGTATAATACCCGATGATCGGGCATGGCAACCGCCACGTTATACTATGGTCATCGATACATATTATAGGTCGAGGACGATCACGGAACAGAAGGTAAACCAAAGAAAGGGTTATTTTAATAAAATAATAAAAGAGTTGCATATATAAACTAGGAACAGGCGTAATAATGATATGCAAATAGATGCAACTGTATACTAAATTATTTCAATGGAATTAGAAGCTGGTTATGAAACAGAACAAAAGACTTGTATGGATGCAGCTTCTGTTCATCCCTCTTAGGACGTATCGATGTAGGTTTTAACATCGTTTTTTGAATCATAATTTGTATTATATGAAAACAGTGTTTCGTTAAAGACTATATGATGCACACAGCAAGATGTCTGCCCTAGTTTGTCAAAGGGAAGCTTACCGTTGAAGCCAATGAAGTGTTGCAAAAAAACCGTCGGAAAACTTTTAGCTTCAACGACGGACGAGGTGTAAAGCATCTGTACGGGATTACTGAGGCATGTACTCAGTATATTACATAATTCTTTTGACACAGTTTATATGCCCCCATTAAATGCCGGAATGTCTGAAAGCTTTCGTCAATATGCAAACACTGACTAATCGAAAATCTTATATCAAACTGCTCTAGCTGCTCTAGCTGCTCTAGCTGACCTGACCTAAGCAGTTATACAAACAATAACTCAATATACGAAATGTTCGTTAGTCGCCTGATTTCTGTCTTTAATAATTTATAATCCCCCCTGTGTCCTAGTGCACGATTTGGTTAAAGTCAGTAAATATCATAATGCACTTGAACCTGCCCTTTATCAGCCATGATACCACCCTTTGTCACTTTGCATAATTTGTGGTAAGTAGCTAGCATTGTACAAGATTTTCATAATAACATGGCCGATATTTTAGCCACATTCAGAGCTAGTCGTTCACAATAAACACGTTTGACATTATCATCCCGCAGCCAATATGGTAAGTTACTTAGTAAAGCTCTCCTTCTATACATAACGGTGGTTTGCATCAGGAAGCCGATTTGTTGTGGTGTCCCGTTTTTGTTTTGTAAATGTAGGCTACTGATGGCATCGTTCATGGTGCTTTTCTTGGCCCATTGGGCTGGCACACCGCCATATTAGTTTAATAACCTAAAGTACGGCGTGAAACACCAATCAACCCGGAAACGCCTGTGCTCAACGGAATATTACCACAACCTGATTATCTGTGAACTAAGAGCGTAAAACAGCCGATATGTAATGGAGTCATATTCAATGCACCTTGCTGTTCTAGCGTCGCGGCTTTAAACACAAATCAGTCAATAAATTAATTAACTATAATTTTTCCTGTACGTAAAAGACGTGACCATACGCGACACAATTCAAAACTGTTATTCAGTATTCCGCAGTTTTTCAATACCTCTCGCTAAAGGCAGCATATTTCGAGCTTTCATTTCATTCATTCTCTCATACTCGGCAATGGAGGAACATTATCTTTCCCACGGAGCTTATAGTAAGACTTGAGAGACCCCACATTATTAAGATGGTTATGCCTTCTGCCTATTGTTGGAAAACACTGCCGCCATACAAGTGAAATAACCTTTAGCACGGAGTTGAGCTGAAATGGGGAGTAACTATCATTTTGGCAACATTATGTTCACACTCCAAATAAGTTACCCATTTCGACATCTACATTTTACAACTTTTACAAAAAGTATGCCCAGCTACACTTTATTAACGTTAGCCAGTATATTTATCTATTATTATGAAAAACATTATCTTTATACTTTTTACAAGTTTTACAGTATTATTGTTTTCTTAAAATTTCGTATTGCAGCATGAAGAGGAATCTTGGCTCTTGTAACTGTTCACTGAGAGGGATTTACCCAAACCAGTTTATGTGCGGAGAGTTCTGAAGTACTACAAGCCTCGCAATTAGAGTGTTTGCTTTGGAAATCCGATTTCTGCTCTTCCTCAATGATTTTCGATACCACTCAGGACTCATCTGGCAAAACCGGAAGTGATACTGTTCTTCAAATTAAACTCGTGATGCTCCACTAAAAGTGCTCCAAGGATTTTAACGAATTTTTAGGATTTTCAGAAGTGTTGATAATGGGGTCGTGTGCCAGTTCTTCGCAAGTGACTAGTGTTGTAACATCAACAAAATCTACCAATTCACACGTAAAAAAGAGCCCTAAGCTCATGAAAGAAGAAAGATCATCGAAGACAACAGTAGTGGATTCTATATCCAGACAATCTCCAATCTTAACATCCAAATCGCCAGAAGCAATCGTGTCGAATTCGGAACAAGTGCACGTAAAATCTGAAACATTGGACCCCGTCAAATCTGGGTGTGGTTCTCTTCCAGAAGTTGAAGAACCCAATGAGGATATTATGGATACTAATAAGAAACCGGATGGAACCCTTAATCTGGGTTCTCCAACAAACCAAAGAGAAGGTTCAATACTAACAGCAATCAGTCAGAACCAGTTATTACTGACAGACAAGTCATCAGGTAAGACTTTTTTGTCATTTATTTTATCAGTTTCACAGGTTTAATCGGTTCGTTGACATGACGTTCACTTTGCAGGTTTAATTGAGCCTCTTACATGGCACTTACTTTCTTTGTTTAATTTGGGCCGCTTACGTGGCATTCGTTTTTCAGGATTAATTTGGCCGCTGACATGGCATTCACTTTGTAGGTTAAATTTGGCCGCTCAAATTGCATTGACTTAACGGGTTTAATCGGGTCGTTTACATGGCATTCACTTTCTAGATTAGAATTGGCCGCTTATGTGGCCTTCATTTTGCAGGTAAATTGGGCCTATTACGTGGCATTAACTTTATGTGTTTACTGAATGACTCGAAGTTGGATACATCTACAATGAAAACTGGTGCAGCCACCATATAAATGAAATAACATTTTAGAATGGCGTATAAAAGAAATACTCAATCAATACCGTACATTTCTCCATGTTTTATTTGTGTGTTTTGATTCTTTCGGCATTAAATTTCAAGCATTTATCTAATGATTTACAGTTAATGATCAACCCGCGTAATCATTTGGATTTTTCGTCAGATATTTTGAAGCAAGAAACATATTTCATCCGATGCTGCGGTTGTGTAACATGTACAGCAAGCTTTTGAACCTGTAAATGTGAATATACGCCGATGTTAAATGTACGGACAAAGCAAATTTAACCTGAATAACAAATGTGGCGAATTTTGATAATTTTACTCTATTTTCCGCTCGCATTATTGGCATGGAATAGGCCTACACATCTGGTCTGTATAACTGTATGTATATTTTGTAGTCCGTTGTATTACATTTTATCATTCATCGATCACATATTTATATAAACGTTTTTCACAATTGTCTGGGTTAAAAACTGCCCCTTTTTTATGTCAAGGCTTAATATACAAATGAATAACAAAACCCGGCGTAATGTTCTTATACATGGAATGTAATATACCACCCAACTGTTGCGTTCAGGTGTGATAGGACGATGTATTTGGTCTATCATTGATCCGGATATGGCCACAACTGCTATTATTATCCACAATTTGATCACTTTTCTATTCCAGATATCAGTACAAAAAGATAGTTGAAACAAATTTAATCTGCTGTTTTCCTCCACAAAAGCATAAGTACTATCTGTAAAAAAAAATATCAATCCAAGCATGTGACATTGTAAAAATGGAATTAACTAAACGAATAAAAAATTAACGTTTGGTATGATAACGATAATCCTCTGGTAAAGGGTAGTATGTTTCAAGCTTATGTTCATACTGTTATACTTGGCATTGGCGGAAGATTATCTCTCCCACAGAACTGCATCGCAAATTAGTTTGGTTGTGTGGGTGTCAGTGTTTACTAAATCTACCGTGCCAGACCATTTTATCCTTAAATCGCCGGTATTTTATCGTTAAGCCGCATAGCTTACAGAGTTATAATTGATCTGTCACTCTGAATAACGATGTGTCGAAACCAGCCTACTACGTCTTCTACTAGACCGCTTGTGGCTGTATACATACGCGGGCACTTATTTGAATTGAAGATTTGTAACATATCTAATACGGTTTTTCAGTTCTGTGTCACCTTGGCATATCCCTTATGGCGTATCCGGTTGCGGTCATGCCATAACAGTCAATAACGAAGACCCATCTCCGATACAGTCTTTCGTGTTTGCAAACCTGTAATAGCGCTGTCTGAACCATTCAAGTGTATGGTTTTCTTGTTAATACAATACAGCCTTGCGTTCTTCTCGGGGGAATGAATATCCTGCAGAAGTCAGATATTGTTGAGATAAATCTCACCTCTTGAGGTTTGGTTAGGAGATGAATACCATATAGTAGTACATCACAACGACAATATATATTTCTGGCTATAGATGTTATATATGTTATCGCTGAGTGTGGTTTGGAGTTAGCTTGTCTAAATGTGTTGTGAATTCCGTAAGGTACATATTAAACACATACTACAATGTACTTCGGCGTCTACCTTTCAATAGGGAGGTTCATTGTTGGGAGATCCATGTTCGCTGGTGTTAGCTGAACTAAAGTACAATATATAACTGACTTGTTCATGCATCGTGCATTCTATTTTTATACCGTCCTAAAGCGCCGCGTTTTGTCTTCTGCATTGGTGCTACGTCTTGTTTGTCGCCAGTGTCTTGACGACGAGCTTCCCCTTATTTGTGTGTAATAATCATACGCCAGACTGAAGCCCAAAGACAAACAGCGAGTAGACGTGCATTAAGTAACTTCGATCACTGAAAGCATTATTCCATAGTTTCCAGTAGCAGACGTGTTCTCTACCAGAGCGGATGGTTTGGTGGGAGCATCCTGTGCCTTGGTGCTCTCTGATCTAAAGGCCATGAGGAAGCCAGTTTTTTGTGGGTTACTGTTTTGCCTACTGCCCTTGTCCAGTGCTGTTGTTTGTTGTCAGTGTGACTTTGTCGTTGGTGGTAGTTCCCTTTATCCATTGGACCATTTGGCACGACGTCACAAGAGTGAAATGACCTCAAGTACGGCATAAATTCAATAAAACAAACAGATGGGTGGATCTCTTAGAATACTTACGCCTGCGTCACATGAGTACGAAACTAACCAAATTAATATGATTGACGTTTAAAGTCTTGTAAAATTATCACAGTGTATTCTACTTTGCCAGCGTCGTTTTTGATTGATTCGTCCACTGATTGGGCTGGCACGCCGTCATATGGCGCAACACATCAATCAAACAAATAAACAATCATGTCCATCTACTGTCTCCAGACAATTACAGTTGATTTCAGTTTCTTTGTCGATATTGTTATCTATGATCATCCTATATATTTTTAGATATTGTGTGGTGTATATGGTGTATATCCTTGAACATCTTTGAACAGTTTCACATATCTACACTTTTTAAGCTGAATTTTTTTTACATGTTTTATCCCTCAAGATGTAATATTTTTACATCAATCATAATGAATACAAATCTCCAATAAACTGGTTGTGTCCTTGTCAATAAACTGTGACAGACTGACAGTCTATAGAACCGAGGTTCCAATAGTGGCTATGTAACAGTGCTGCAGAACTAGAATACACGTCTGTCCACATTTTAAAATCGACAATCTTCTGCCTGTGCAAGAATAGCTCGGTACATAAACCTTAGTATAACGTATCCATGGACTGGGATGCCTCCACGCTCCAGAACACAGCATTGTTTAAGCTATGAGCTGCTATCTAGCAGAATAGTTTTCTTCCGTTACGTCCCTGTGGTGTCATTTCATCGTGATAGACTGAAAACTAATGATACAGACTTTTATCTTTTGCGACGGTTAAAGAGGGCACTATGGCTGTTATTCCATCCACTTTTACCTGCGCTAACAGGGGGAAGAAAAGCATAAAAATGAAATGAGTCTACGAAGATGGACGGTACAAGGCAATTCATCTTCACGTAACGGTGTCCCGCGAGTATCAAACATGGTATTACCAAAGTGTAGAAATTCTCTATTCTCTATTACATTACTTGATTGATTTGTGTTTAACGTCGTGCTGGAGGGTATTTGGTGTATGCCAACAGTTAGCGAAGGCTCTAACTCAAGCAAATGCCCATTCTGTTAGAAAGATGATTTCCCTGCAGTGCTAAGTATGACAGCATTGGACAGATTAGTGTATTACAGACATATATTTAAACGGACCAGTATAACATTTACAATTAGTAAGTAAATGTTCAACGAAATGGACACAAAAAGATTAGGTTTTCCAAACAATTTATTTATTTGTAACTTTCTCATCAGAATATAAAACCATTAACAACACGCCAGTTTTGGTTGTATTACACGCTTAGTCTAAACTTTCTCTTAAGTATTTCGTCAATTAAGTTAAGTGTCAATCCGACCTAAACCGAGACCTTATTCTCTTAAATATATGACTATGTATTTCTTTACTCTAAATATAAATGTGCATAAATATTAAGGAAATGCTCACAGCCATGCCTTCTTGAATGATCTGCTATAGTCATGCAACATGGCTTTGATGTGTCTTATAAATGCTCTTTGGCTCCAGCCATATTATCATTCAAATGTACAGATATTATCTAAACTAATCAATCGTGAAGTACATATATGGCCAGCTTACCCTGGTGTTATTTACTAGTTTACCCAATCAGACTACTTATGTTCCTGCCCGTTAATGATCCAGTGAGATACAGTCGGGAATCTTTGAATGTACTGCGCATATCATTTCGGACGTGATACGATCGTCGCTATTTTGGTCGGAACTTTTTCACAGCTTGTGGGTTAAATTGCCAATGTTTCCATTTGGCATACCTTAAGCACATACTTCACTCCTTGATTAAACTGTTTGCACGTAAAGCCATATGAACCTTATGTTTCTCGGTTACGCCATCTTTGCTTATGTGTGTATTGTGCATGCGTCGGTAAATAGGCTTTTGTCGACGAAAATGAAAGATTTTTAGGCATATTCATACACATATCACGACCGAGCTTAGTGATGGTACAAAATAACGATAATCACACGAGGTTTAGCCGACTGGATGTGGAATTTAATCTTGATGTCACGAGGTCGATATCGTTAATGCCATGCGGTGTCGGAGTCGTTTGGGTATTGGGGTGTGTTCGTCCAAACATTTAACATTTACTGGATAATATTAATATTACAGGGCTGTGGCAAAAAGTTCGCATAAAACGTCCTCGGTAGAGTTAAATGCTTTTTTGACTCTTGTGAGAATAGTGTCGATCGATTCATCTAATGGCACCAGTCTGTAATATGAGTGATTTCTTTTGATGGAATACATTTAGACTTCACATACAACAATACACGACGGAATTCAAGTCACAAAACTAACAATCGGTTTCATATGTCCGTTAGATCTAAGGAGCAGTGAGTCCGGGCTGTGGTTCAGTTGGTTAAGCCCCCTTCAGTGTATACGGTCATACCTGTATAGGTTCGAATTCCCTTGTCAACATCACGGAAGATAGGGGAAGATTTCCGGTGGCTGCGGAGATCGCAGGGTTCTCTTTACGAGGTTTCTTTACGGGTTTTAAGCTAAACTCTGGTTTTGCAATTTCGAAGTGACCAGTCTGGTCAGTCTATAATCTCTGGTTGTATGAGTATGATGTAATCGATGATTGGTCCAAACCAAACTTTCTGCTGGCGATCGATTAAGGCCCATTTAGCTCCATGGCAGTGAGTTTGTATATTACCGAATGTCAATAAATTGATTAGATAACGCTGTCAATATTGTCAATACCAGTAAAGCATTCAGTAGAAACGTAAGATAAATAACATTTCTCGTGTCAATTAGTAATGTTTATTTTTAATGATTTAAATTTTCGCTTGATTTTATGTAGTTGGGTACAGTGATCAATGTCTAGCGATTGTGTTAAGAGAAAATATTAAAATAACAAAAAAACTGCAAATAAAAATTCTGCCTGAAGTTAAATGATAATTTGTCAATTTGCTGTCACATGTGGCCCACACCTTGAGGTACCAACGTTATTCCAAGTCAACGGTTACTAACCCTACCCCTTACAAGATTCAAAATGTTGGCTCATTACTTATAGACTCGATCACCGCAGTGGGATCAAATGGTTTGTTGATACATGTCAGGACAAAAGGACCGGGTCTCTCTATGTTTGATTTGAACTATGGTAGGATTTCGCCTTGCTCATACAAGCCTTGCTCCAATTGAAGATATCTTATTTCAACGAAACTGTTTTAATTTATGAACAAAGTTTCAAAGTCAGGGCAATGGGAGCTTGTTGAAAAATACATATGTTGGGTGAAATATACTATTAGCATTTAAGCGCTTAATTAATTTATACGTTCGACTATGTTCTGGCCCTGAAAGTTTGTTCTTCTGTCTTTACAGGTTTCGCCTACATATTAACACGGAGCAAATCAACTGTCTACCTGTTGGGTTTACACGATTTTTAACATTTAACATTTCTTAACATTTAGTTTTGCTTAATTGTCGGGACAGAGAACGTCTCTATATATGTACCCAGCTTTAATCAACTGTCTGCCATTTTGCTCCACACGATGTCTATGAGCATCTAATTGTTCTTTGAATAATTCATGTAATCGTTTGTTGTCTATTGTTCTTCTGGAGAGAATCCCGATTCCCTGGACAATTTAGTCCGGAATTCTGTTTCGTATTATTCTTTTATTTTGCTGACGCGATTTACATTTGATAGAGTGGGATGAATTCAATTGATCCTCCACAGTGCGTCGTAACTGTTTCAATTATTTGCGTACAAGGCCATTAATCCATGGTTCTTCTTTAAAATAACGAATAACATTGGTAGTCATATCAGACCATCCTCTGGTTGAACATATAACCATGTTAACACTGGTAACCTTGTTTACGTTGTGTATACCAGGTGTTCATCGCCCAGCCCTCAATTGTAAGGAAGAAAGCACTGTCTATAATTTGCTTTGAGGCAAACGTTCATGTTAACATGTCCAGATATCTGAACATTATCGGGTTCTTATAGTTTATCCCGAAATTTCAGATAAGCAATTATTTCTTAGCATTTATTTTAAAAAACAATGCATAAACGGAAAAAATCACATCGGTTCTTATTTGACGGGTCCAGACCGTGGCTCAGTTGGTTAAACGTTGGGACTGCTGAGTACACTTTACTGTATACGGAATTGGTTCGAGTCACCTTGTGCAACTTTTGTATATAAGGAAGGTTTTCTGGTTGGAGCAGCGCTCGCGGAATGTTTTTTTTACGAGATTTCTTACCGGCTTTCCACCATGCACCGGCAACGCAAAGTAGAAACACTCTTTCATATACAACATTAAACGTCAAGCAAATAAATTAATCTTACTTGGCAGTCATATATTCTATATCGAATTGAATATGGTGTATTTAAAGTCTCCGCCGGTGGGTCCAGTGCATTAAGACTGACTGAGATTGCAATAGAAATGTATTTAGAAGTTGTTGTACGATAATAACAAACACATAATTATATGAATATGAACTTCTGATGTGTATTACGGCGACGTTTCCGGTCCTAAGACCATGCTCATTTTGCTGGAGAACAGTCTTAGAATGGAGACCGAAACGTCGACGAAATACACATCAGAAGTTAATATCCATATAAGTATGTGTTAAAAGAAATGTGTCCTCACGAGATCACCAACAGTCAATAACACATGTTTAAATTTTATAAATCTGGAAACACACATTATACAGGGTAAATATAACATTGCAGAAAGATAGCCTTGCAAGCTTCTTATTTATGCGATGCTCTGTCTCAAACCATAGCCAACATTAATTTCAATAGTAAACAAAATTCGATCATAAGATATATTCTTGTAGTCACGTACTTAGTCAGTGTATTGTCTGGAGGCCTGATCATGCCTCGTGATATTGTATAATAGTCCAGGGATATTAAATTATATTTGTACGACATGAAAGTTTCGACTTCAGTCTCACGCATTCCCTTCTCTATAAGGAAACAATACTATACCGTTTTTCGTGTATCCAGCCGATTCGATTTTCTGATCTACAAATTGAAATCCTGAGCAGAAAATGAATTCAAGCACGTTTATTGGCAGGAATGATATTATTCATTTTGCTCAGTACCGGTTTAAGATGTGCCTATGTAACAAAGTACTATGTAATTTGTCATAATATTTAGGAATTATATTTGCGTCACGTAATGGATTGATGTCGCAGAATGAATTATCTCCCTTCGTTCTGACATTACATTGATGTATAAAGGCTTATTACAAGTTAACAGTAAAATCGATTGCAACTGCAACAAGAAGAGTCCGGTTTTTGTCCAAAG